>JAMPIV010020956.1:0-76516 GCA_024509875.1 Oreohelix idahoensis
TAATTAGAAGTACTTTAGTGGTTGGAAATTTTATCTTGCACATTGCTAGATTTGTTTAAAAAGTATGGCGGAGCTGGCCAAATTCAGATCAGCTGCTGTGTGCTGACGGCAAAGGAGATGGGAATGTCAGATTTTAATTCAATATGTAACGGCTGAATGTGATAAGTATATTGAACGGGAAGAAAGAAGATTAGAAAAAGAGGCTGAAAGAAAATTAGAGTCTGAAAGGTTGGCTGAAGAGAAGAGGTTACAAATTGAGGCTGAGACTAAGAGGTTACAAATTGAGGCTGACAAAGAGGCTAAAGCATTGGAGGCAGAAGAAAAACGACAGCAAAGGGAGGCAGAAGATAAAAAGGCCGAAAGGGGGCAGAAGATAAAAAGGCCGAAAGGGAGGCAGAAGATAGAAGGTTGCAAAGGGAGCACGAATTACGACTAAGGGAGCTGGAGCTACAAGGCCAGGCTCCTGAAAATGGTGCCAGCCCTTTTGCCTCAGATGCTACGCCCAGTCTGGGAGCCTCAAACTCAGCTATGGGGTTTCATTTAGACCATTTTGTTGAAAAAAAAGACGATGACATAGAGGGGTACCTAGGACGTTTTGAGTTATTAGCTACTACATATGGGTTAGAGAGAGAGAGAGGTGGAGTTTAAAGCTATCACAGGGACTGAGAGGTACTTCTTACGAAGTCTTCGCAAAAATGAACAGAGAAGACCAGGAGAATTATGACATGTTAAAGCAGGCTTTGTTATTGAGGTACGAAAAAAAATGGGGAATTTTATCGTAAGAAATTTAGAAATGCCAAACTGTTGTCTGGGGAGACATACCACCAATTCTCTGCCAGACTGGAAACCTATTTGGAGAAATGGACTGCTCTGGGGAAGACCCAAGATCTTAAAGAAATGATCATGATTGAGCAATTGAGAGAGTCCATGGCTCCAGACATGAGAAAATTTCTCATGGAACAAGGTGCAGAGAAGTTGGGGGAGGTTTTAAATGTCGCTGAAAGGTATCAGGCAGCCCAGGCAGAGGTAAGTGGTGCTAAAAAGAAGCACATAGACAATTTTAAAGCTCCACAGCAATTTAATAAATTTGATAATAGAGAGCAGGGAAATAAAGGTAGGACAAACTTTGAACGGCCAAGAAATGACTACCGAGACAGAAACTCACAGTTCAATGACCAAAAATCCAATGAAAGAAAACCGTTTAACCAAGGAAAAAGATGGTGTAAATGGTGCAAGAAAGATAACCATAACACCGAATTTTGTAGAAGGAAACCTTCAAACATTGCTGCAATGAAGTCGGGGACTCAAAGATTAAAGGTTAATCCTAAGGGACAGCAGGAACCTTATCACCCCCCAGTTTGTGAGGATGTTATTTGTAATGGGGTCACCATAAGGTGCCTTTATGATACAGGTTTGGATTATGATTCAGTTGTGAAGTCTAGCCTAGTGGACCCAAGTCAGTATACCACAGAAACAGTGGAAATACAAGGGGCAACTAAGGACATACCACTCATGACACTTCCCATCGCAAGGATAACGGTGAAAACTCGCTATGTGGAAGGAGAAATCAGAGCAGCAGTGATAGATGAACCAATCTACCCTCTGATATTGGGGTGTAGATACGTCTTCTTGGGGAATCCCGAGAGACCTGTGATCATGGCGACAGTGCAGACCAGGTCACAGAAGAAGGAGGAAGAAGGTGAACCTATAAATGCTCATCCAGAGGAGATGAGGAAGGCGCAGGCTGAGGATAGGACACTCAAGCCATGTTTTAAAAAATTGCCCAAATGCCACACACCTCCGAGCAAGGGGGAATATTTTATGAAGAACAGATTGCTATATAGGAAGACAGGAACTAGATCCACTGGTCACGGACAGTTGGTTCTTCCCAAGATATATAGGGCAAATTTAATAAGGAGCTTACATGTTGGAAAAGATGGGGACCATGAAAAAGTCGGTACCATCTGCCAAAAAGTTGCTCGCAAATACTATTGGCCCGACGTAAATGTCGATATTGAAAACTTTGTAGAAGCATGTGGCATATTTCATGAGGGAACACCCACAAAGGGAAAATATGTGCAGGACCTAGAAACGCCACGGGGCCAAATTAGGCCTGGAAGGAAAACTAATTATACTCAAGGAGACAAAGTGCAATGAATGCCCCCTTTTCACACTCAGTCTTCACTTGAATGGATTAACATGGCCACTATGCGAAGAGTACAAAGAAGAAATTTTACCCAGGATAAGATGACAATCCCTCGGTCAGACTTATATAAACTGGAAGAACAGAAAAGAGAGCGAAGATCTCTCATAAGCAATCTCAAGTGGGGAGACAAACCCAAGAAAAAAATTGGTAGTGGTCGATTTGTGAGTGATGATTCTAGGAAGAAAAGTCCTCACTATAGTGCTTCTAATGGACGGGACCAGACGGGTTCCATGAAAAATACGTATGATAAATTAAAGGTCCAGATGTAGCACTATTAAGGACCTGGACAGATGAGAAGGCGGAAGAGACTGTTACCTCATCTTATCAATACGTGAACGAACTGACCACTCGTTTGAAAGCTGGATGGAAACTGGCAAATGATAATTTGAAACAAGCCAGGAAGAAACATGCAGCATATTTTAATAGGAAGGCAAAGGACAGAGAACTGGCAGTGGGAGAGAAGGTGCTGCTTCTACTACCCGGTAGCCAGAATAAATTACAAATTGGATGGCAAGGTCCATATACGGTTCTAGAGAAGGTGTCTAGAACAAACTATAAAATTGACAAAAAGGGGAAGGAGAAAGTTTATCATGTAAACCTGTTAAAGAAGTATCTGGACAGACCACTCCAGGAAAGCACCCCCTTACTGACCTTAGCTATCGCAACTCAAATGCAAAAGGAACCACTCACCTCACATGAATACCCATTACATCCTTGTGAAACAGCAGCACAGGTAAAAGTCAGTAAGCACCTGACTAAAAACCAGAGGGAGAGAGTTCAACAGGTTCTGGAGGAACATACAGATGTATTAACAGATAAACCAGGACATACAAATTTGCTACAGTATGACATGAAACTGGTAGACTCAAACCCAATCTGTATGAGAGCCTATTCTATTCCGTTCGCGAAGGAGAAGGCATTGAAGGAAGAAATAGATTATTTGTTGAAGGAGGGGATTATTTCACACAGTGAATCATCTTTTAGCTCTAGTGTCGTATTGTTGAGAAAACCGTCTGGGGAACACAGACTGTGCATAGATTACAGGAAACTGAATGCTGTCACAGAAGGACAAGTGGATCCATTACCAGACACAAAACAGTTATTTGCCAGACTGAACAAGGCAAAATACTTTTTCAAAGGTGGATCTTAGTAAAGGCTATTACCAGATCCCAGTGAAGCCTGAAGTGAGACCTTATTTGGCTTTTAGCACTTCGGATGGACATTATGAATTCAACATGCTACCATTCGGACTGAAAAATGCTCCGAGTGTATTTTCAAGGATGATGCGCAAATTGTTGGATCCCCTGAATAACCCATGTATCACGAATTTCATGGATGATATTCTCGTCGCCACAGAGACATTTGAAGAACACATTGAAGCTCTAGAAATGTTATTTAATAGGCTTAGGGAGGCGAACTTGACTGCTAGGCCAACAAAATGTTGCATTGGATGCAAAGAGTTGGAATTCTTGGGACACACTGTATATCAGGGTAGCATGACCCCTGATCCCAAGAACTTGGAAAAACTGCAGAGAGCACCTAGACCACAAACAAAAAAGGATGTGCGATCATTCGTGTCGTTATGCGGATTTTATCAAAAATATATCAAAGATTTTAACTCTATTTGTGCTCCTCTGACTGATCTGACTCGCAAGGGACTTCCAGATAAAATTATTTGGACTGCGCAAAGTGAATTAGCGTTCCAAGACTTAAAGGAAAAACTCACTAGCAAGCCTATTCTCAAACTACCTGATTTGACACAGGACTTTGTCTTAAGAACCGATGCAAGTAATGTAGGACTCGGAGCGGCTTTGTTGCAAAGATCATCTTCACCTGATGGGGAACTGAAACCAGTCGCTTATGCAAGCCGCAAATTGAATAAGGCGGAACAAGGATACTCCACAAGCGAAAAAGAATGTTTAGCGTTAATCTGGGCAATAAAGAATTTTCAAATCTATCTGTATGGTAGGACTTTTGTGGTCGAGACGGACCATCAGCCTCTCGTATTCTTATCTCAGGCTAATCATGAAAACGCAAGATTGCTGAGGTGGTCTTTATTGCTTCAACCTTATCAGTTTAGTATCCAATATATCCCAGGCAAATTGAATGTCGGTGCAGATTTCCTCAGTCGGCACCCCTGTGATCAAAATTAGAGTAATGGCAGGCGTAAGGAGAGATTTTATCTATGTGTATCACTGGTTTTAGAACTTGCCGTAGGCATGTTTTCAAGTGGGGAGATGTGTCACAAAATTAACTATGATACAACGTTAAAATATCTCCAATGATACAACGTAGGGATAAAAACTAATGCGTAAGCTGCTAGAATACATGATCGCCCACGCCGCGGGTCATCACCCGCCATGGAAATTAAATTGTTAGACTTGAAGGCAAAACGGAACGGGATGAGAACGGAGATCAAAAGGAAAAATATGACTGAACGCGTGCTTGAAACTAGCAAGGCTAAAAGACGCAAGTGGTGGGGAAAGGAGGAAAAAGTCACGTTCCCCAAGTTGACATAAAGTAAAGAAATCGACAAAAGGGACCTTGGATATTATACGCCACAGTCATTTCTTGGACGCTTTTGCGATAACTTAGTCCGTTTATTTGAATGCAGTGATGAACGCATTCCAGAAGATTCTAGAAAATATTTGAAAAGTAACTTTCTTAATAATAATGTTAGGAATATAAAACCTAGCTGGCCGGATGGCCCATCTTGAGCAGTGAAATAATATGCTTTCATTTATACAGACGGATAGATAATAAGAAAGATATTGACAAAAGACTGTGTTGTTCATATCAGCGAGCGTCTGCATTGAAATAAAACATGTCACTAATTTTCAAAAAATTGTGGCTAAAAATAACTTTAAAGGCAAAATTGTGTAGGGGAAGGCAGGGTTGGTTCAAAAAACAAGTGTGTTTTTTTTTGTGAAACGCAAGTAGAGACGGACGGACCAACAGACAATAAGGCATACTGTAAACTTTGCTTTCCACTGTAAAGTTTCTTGTCCCAACACACACACTGTAAAATGTCAGTCTGTAAAGAAGTATCAGTTTTATACTGTAAACCTTCTGTAAAGTGTGGTGTGTTCTCCTTCCTCTGTAAAGCTCCACTATCAATCACTGTAGCATGTTGTTTGTGGTGCCACTACTGTATGTGTCCATTGTAGTGTACAGAGTTGTTGAGATCAGGCATGCTCCAGTCTACCCAGCTGTAAATGGGTAACTCACCCTAGTCCTAAGTTAGGGAAGGCAAAGGCAGCTGTAAACAGTAGTTTCCCTCTAAGGCTCCAGGGGAAGCAGGCCCTAAACTTGGTCACTTCAACCGACGCAGGATGGTGTATATATGGGTAGAAGTGTAGAGTGTGATTAACGCGAATGGTGTACTGTTCGTGTTCTGACCAATCTAAACACTCATTCACTTGTGTCTACAAGGCACCAATGCAGACTGCTGGAATCTTTGTTTACACAGTTTATTTAGACTCACACACTGGGACATTACGAGTAAATCATGGGTATGTTGACATATCAATTTGCAGGCATACATAGTAGATCCTATGTCATGGCACATTCATAAATAATAGGTAGTACATCAATGGCCGCATCCCCTATCTGACTAAGCGCGTCAGTGAAGGCGGATCGGTAAGTAACTAAAGTTGCTTTACGTCCATAGTTTATAGCATATTATGAAACTACGATAAGGGGTTTCTATCAAAATTGAGATCTCCTTGCCACTGTCCGAATAATAAGATACATGCCCCGTTCTTTAGACAGTGATCCAAAAATACGATGACAGGAATGTAACATGGCCGCCTCCCTGAGTTGTCGCTCACTCGCTCACAGGAGGATATATATATAAGCCAAAGTTAATTTGCAATACATATGCATAATTTCATAAAGTTCCTCCACACAGATCTACCGTAATCCAGTTACCTTACGTAGACATAATTACAGTATGGAGCCTGTCATCTCCGTCGATACAAACTTGACCCTAGCGTTGCGAAGCACAAAATTCCAGCTAGGCCTAACCGACCTGAGATCATCAAAACAGGGACTGGAATTACCTGGAGTCCGAATCATACATGGTACCGTACATTAGGAAAGTCTCTAACACAACTCTAGTAGAGACACAATCTCCTACAGAAGAAAAACACTTCATAAATCATTTTTATTGAAGAATGTACCAGCCCTGGAAAAATGCGTACCCGCCATTGTCACGGTACATCGGAACTCATCACGACTAGACAAGACAACTCCTACTTCCGCTAGAGCGGTGTAACAAGAATATAGTCCTGCCTACCCATCCAAAATATACAATATAGGACTGATTCTACTTGTACTAATAATATGTAATACATATGAATTCAGGCCATAAACATAATAAGCAAATTAATCTATTTTCTGGCCCTAAGAAATAGGTACGGACAAGGGTGTCATATCCATGCGCCGAATTAATATCAAGAACGGTTACTCCTATAATCAACAGGGTAAAACAATTATGGATTATCTAGCCTTCCCCATAGACAGCATTTTCATACACAAATGAATGAATGTCTATATCTTTTCCATATTAAATAGCCATATCGATTTTTGTAATATGTGCGTCAAAATATGCACGCAACAGATTACCACACCCCTCGGGAAAAAAAAATGGTACATTTTTTTTTTTTTGAAATACATATAGGAGCAACATACAATAGGCTCACAACGCACCAATAACAATGCGCAGATGATAAACATAAGTTTTCTGACCTTAGAGAAAGTACTTCTCTAAGTATAAATATTTCCAGAGAGGTGTCACCAACGCATACTACAATATTAGCAATGACACAATTTCTACATTAGTTTATACATAGATTTCATCTAAGAATCTTAACATCATGATCATCAAAGACGAAAAAAACATTGAAAGATCAGCGGTGAATAAATATCAATGAACCGCTAAGTAGTGTTACAATCAATATATGATATTACATATGTGTACACATTTCAACATAGAAACAACTGTATCAAAGTTGTATAACAGTTATGAATCATGTGGGCATCTAGACAAAATATCTGCCATCACATTTTCTGACCCACGGATAGCTCGCACCGAAAAATGAAATGGCTGTAGAGCAATCGCGTATCGCGTTGATCTCGCGCTCTTCAGATTTTTACTCTGAATAGCTGTAAGAGCTTTCTGGTCAGTTTCCACAATGAAATGCGCGCCAAGAAGAAATCTTTGCAGTTTAAGGATTGACCAAACCATAGCCAATAATTCACGGTCTAGGACCGAGTAATTCTTCTCTGCGGCATTTAATTTCCGAGAAATATACATCACAGGATGCAGAGTTCCAGAGTACTCTTGCATTAGTGCTGCTCCAATCCCGGTGGATGAAGCGTCACTACGAAGAATAAATGTCTTATCCTTAGAAGGCAATACTAGGATAGGTGAAGTAGAAAACATAGTTTTAACCTTATCCAAAGAGGATTGACATTCTTGAGTCAAGTGGACTACATTAGGAGACCCTTTCTTTAGCAAGGAAGAAAGAGGTGACATAATGGAGGACAGATTCGGGATGAATCGTCCATAAAATTGTATTAGACCTAAGAGACTTCGCACTTGCTTTTTAGTCTTAGGAATAGAAATGTTAAGTATCTTACTTGTATTATGGTCTTCTGTTTTTAGGAACCCATGACCAACACGGTGTCCTAAGAAAGATATTTCGCTAAAACCAATACATGCTTTCGATGGTTTCGCTGTCAGGTTATGCTCGCGTAAGATAGACAATAGTTCATTTATACCATTATAGTGATCATTCCAAGTATCACTGAAAAGACAGATGTCGTCAAGATACGCAATGACATCTGAGCGATGAGATAGGATTCGACGCATCATGCGTACGAATGTTGCAGGGGCGTTCATAAGACCGAAAGGCATGAAATTCCATTGGAATAGACCCCTAGGCGTCGAAAAAGCAGTAAACGGTTTGGCGTGTTCGGATAATGGAACTTGCCAATATCCCTTAGACAAATCGAGTTTAGTAAAGAAATGAGAATTCGATAGTCTCGTAAGTAGCTCTTCTAGTAAAGGCATAGGTTCAGCATCAAATTTAGTCACTTGGTTCAATTTGCGATAATCCACGCAAAGACGTATGTTATTGTCTTTTTTTCGTACAATAACCATCGGCGAAGAATATGCTGATGTGGATGGTTCAATAATTTTTAACTCTATCATCTCATCCAACTCTTTCTCTACCTGTGCTTGAAAATGTATCGGGATAGGATACGGTCTGACTCTTATAGGACTATGGTCAGTAAGAATAATGTCATGTTGAATGACATCAGTTTGACCAGGAATGTCAGTAAGGACATCCTGAAATTGTTCTAACATAGTAGAAACTTGTTTCTGCTCTCCTGGAGATAATTCTGGAGAAATTGCAACATCTTTCCATGATTCATTAGAGTGAAGAGGAATCATTGGAAAAGGTAAATTTACATCCGAGAAACTCGTTTCCTCATCCTGTATTACTGACAGAGATGAGTACTGTCCATGTTGGACTGGAAAATCGTCCGTTGCCTGGAAAACAGGTTGTAAATAATCAGGACGTTCATGGAATTCCGTGAGCATGTTGATGTGGAAGGTTTTACGCTTCCCGTCAATATCGACGATATAGTCAACATCGGAAACTTTTGATATTATATCGTACGGACCTTTCCAAGAAATAAGAAGTCTATTTTCCCTACAAGGTAGCAAGACGAATGCTTTGTCACCTGGACAAAGTTGTCGCAAACATCTCTTTTTATTGGCAAATTCCCTTGCCTTCTGTTTCGCAAATTCAGAAGAAGCAGTTGCCAATTTGCATGCTTCAATAATCTTGTGTCTAAGTGCGATGACATATTCATAAGAGGATTTTGTGTCATCGACAATATTATCAGCAGTTATAAGATCATGAAGTAAGGACATAGGACCTCGCGGTTTCGCGCCAAAGACAAGTTCAAAGGGAGAAAATCCTGTATGTTCGTTGGCGACCTCTCTATATGCAAAGAGAGCCGCAGGTAAAACCCTATCCCAATCCTGAGGATGATCTTCTGTTATCTTACCTAGTAGGTTTTTCAGAGTTCTATTCAGACGTTCCACCATCCCATTGGACATAGGATGATAAATACTACTCAGCGATCTCTCTATCTTAAGAGTCGACATTACTTGAGACATGGTATCCGATATGAGTTGGGTACCATGGTCGGATAATATTTCTGCTGGAAATCCCAGACGAGAAAATATTAACCAAAGAGCATCTGCGACATCAGCAGTAGTTATGCTCTTTAGAGGAACAGCCTCCGGCCAACGTGTGCACATATCAACACACGTCAAAATAAATTGGTGTCCTCTAGCAGACTTTATCTTAAATGGACCAATGATGTCTATCGCCATTTTTTGAAATGGTCGAATGGGAATGTCTGCAGCCTGAATAGGTGCATCATGGCGTGGACCTCTGGATTTAATCTCTTGACATACTTTACAAGATCGACAATAGATTCGTATGTCCTTATTCACAGCAGGCCAAAAGAAAGATTGAAGAACTCTAGCTTTAGTACGGGAAAAACCCATATGTCCAGCACACTGCGAATCATGAGCGTGCTGTAAGATTTTAACTCTCATATTTTTAGGCACAAGGATTTGAGAATGAATGGACTTAGCGGAGTCTTGTACCATACGTACAAGTACGCCATTCTTCATCGTAATCCAAGATTTACGATTTGTATCCTTATTCGGATCACCTTTTGTTGCCAGAGTAAAGAATTTCTTTAGAGTAGGATCATCTTCCTGCTGTTTTATAAAGGAATCATGGGAAATCTCCAAGGGATCATCTTGGATCTGCGCATCATTATCTTCAGAATGTGAAGATTGCGGCATATTAAGAGCTTGAGCCCTAGTGATTACTGCATTAGCAGATTGCATATTAACATTTTCCCAATTAGAAATTTGTTGTGGAGTGCATTCTTTCACTCCATGAATGCGACCGATGATAAGATCAGCGATCGGATTCGGCAAGAGACATGCTTGCACCTCTCCTGTAAAGAAAGGCGTAGCAATATTGATAATGGCAGTGGAGTACTTCTCCAATGTGCCACCAAATGTTACACATTTGACTATATTGCCTGTAGCTCGAGAAGGATTTACGAGTGATTGCCTCACTCCGATGGTAGTGCACCCCGAATCGAAAAGAATTGATACCGGAGTACCATCTATTAGGCCCCTATTAAAGACAAGAGCACCCCTTCCATTATGCGCGATTGACGCATGGAGCGCGGGAAGCGGGTGACCGCAGCTTAAAGTAGAAACTGTGGTTGGATCGAATAATGTTTTGCATTGCGAACACTGAGATGCTCTAGCAAAATCGAAAGCGGAATTTGCTACACTGTTGGAGTCTTTTTTATCATTATTCTGATTATCGGTGTCGTGGAACTCCTGTTGTGCAGAGTTAGCCTGGTAATACGATTTACCATGTCTTTTGTGTTGTGATCTACCTCGGTTATAATTGTCTCTATAATTATATTGCCTCTGTTATAACCCCTATTTGGGTTTGAATCATAATATTCATGATCATAATCATCACGCTCATTATATTGAGTATCCCTGTAATATTGGTTTTTTTGTCTCCATGAAGCACTTGGGTAGTTCCTATAGCTACTCCCTTTTCGAGAATTTCTAACATTATGGGTACCCCTCGCGTGTCGAGGACTATCAGCCCGATTCCAGTTCTTCGAAGAAGAACCCTGATTTGAGTGGTTATCTTGGTTTTGATACTTATTCCAATTAACCTTTTTATCAAATTTATTTTTAGCTCCTTGGAATTTGTGTGAGTAATTCTGATTATATTCTGTTGCCGAAGCAACTGGCATACTCTCTTTAATATTAGAGTTACTAAGAATCATGTCAGGGTGTGCTGTGGTATACTGGTCACAATATTCTTCCATTTGCTTTAATGTACTAGGTTTACGCTCATGCAAGAACTCTAGGAATGATTTATTTACCGAAGACATGACCTTGTCTCTTAGCAATAAATCCGTAAGACCATCAAATGTTTTCTCTGTTTTGGATAATTCAATCCATCGTGAAAGTGTAATTCGTGCTTTTGAGATGAATTCTGAGAATTCTACACCTACCTCAGGTCTCATTGTTTTAAACAAAAGACGATAACCTTCCTCAGACAGCTGATATCTCTTTATCAAAGCTGCCCTAACAGCATCATAATTATCCTTGTCGGCCTCTTCAACAAAATATAACTTACTCAGAGAGTCCCCTTTTAGATTTTCAGACAACTGATTCACATACTGTGATTTGTCAACATTATGAGCTCGACAAGCACGTTCAAATCTATCAAGCCAAAATGCTATATCATCACTGGCAGAGTTGAACGCTGGTACCTTGACCTTGTACACAAAGGGTTTACCATTACCACTAGATGCCTGATTAACATTACTCATACTTGTCAATTTTAATTTCTCTAACTCAAATTCATGTTCTCTTATTGCTTTTCTCTCTTCAGCTTCTCTATCTAATCTTTTCTGTTCTGCAGCAGCTTCTAATTTCTTCTGTTCAGCTGCAGCAGCAGCATCTAATTTCTTCTGTTCTGCATCAAATCTCCTTTCCTCCACTTGCATCTGCAATTTCTTTAGTTCAGCAGCAGTATCAGCTTCTTTTTCTAATCTTTTTTCTTCAGCTAGAGCTTTCCTCTCTTCAGCAGCAGCAGCAGCAGCAGCAGCTTTTCTCTCTTCAGCAGCCGCAGCAGCTTTTCTCTCTTCAGCAGCAGCTTCTAATTTTTTTTCTTCTATTTGAAGTTTTCTCTCCTCAGCCGCAGCTTTTTTTTCCTCAGCAGCAGCTTTTTTCTCTTCAGCAGCTAATGCTTTGTCATATTGAGCAACAGCCCATTCTTCTAAGTCTTTCCCAGTCTTATCAAGAGATTTTCCTTGTGCAATAAAGTAATCTAATGTAGACATTTTGTCTTCTTAAATCAGAAACCTGAAAAAGTAAATAAATTACCTTATTTCACTTTAATGGGAGACAAGTCTATACCATAGACTTAGTCTTAGTGAAAAACTTGTATGGTTTATAATAACCAATGATAACTTGAGTACCTGTGGACAACAATAACTGTATCTCAAATACTGTGGGAGACAAGCCTTACAAAGGTCTTGTATACCTTAATATAATCAATGATCACTTGAGTACCTGTGGAAAATAATCATAAAGTACTGATCTGTACTATACTATAAGTGTATACTACTATACCTCCTATGTCATATGTCAACTAAAGACATTACAAAGGACAAACAAGAAAAGACAATATGAACACATTTGCAGAGATCAAATTAAATTAAATAGGAGAAATGAAAAAAATGATCACAGAATCTGTGATGATAACTGCAATAAGATAACAAGACAAATAACGCCACAGTGTATAAACATAAGGGTGTAAAAAACTGAAATGAAAGGAAAGATGAGACCTACAATTATACAAACAAATCAAACAAAAATAAAGAACAGAAAAAATGTTACAAATACAAATATGAAACAGTCGTCACAACTAACCAAATATTTGCAAACTATGTTGCATGCAAATTTCAATTAAGAAATTGCTCCCTATAGAACGCCAGAACAAGACCAATATCACTCGGTAATTCCTGTTCTAGTCACCTCCCATCCAGGCCCGCAAAGACATAACAATCACACATATAAACAAATAATATATAAACATAAATATATATAAATCATCAATGTGTGTATCATATCATGCAATGTGTTGTAGTTGCAATGTATTGTACTGTATGCTCAGTTTTAACAAATTAGACTACCACTTTATTGAGTAATAGATTTGCTTTCTAATTGTTACACTGTTCAATTTTTTTGAGCACATAAGAAGATCCAACGATGAAATTTGCACATTCTGTTCAACATTGCTCTTCTATTACAGCAGGCTAAACACTCACTAGTTTAGGACACTGACTGTACTGTGCCAAATGTCAACAAGTGCTGACCCAGATATTGCTACACTTGTCAGAACAGGTCAAGCTGACATTGATTGTATAGCTGTCCTACTGGTGTTGATGTGATCAAACAAATGTTCTTTCAACTGTAAAATGTGATTCTCAACACAAGACTGCGTAGGCTGGACCCAGGGATCTGGCTCACCACTGTAAACTTTGCTTTCCACTGTAAAGTTTCTTGTCCCAACACACACACTGTAAAATGTCAGTCTGTAAAGAAGTATCAGTTGTATACTGTAAACCTTCTGTAAAGTGTGGTGTGTTCTCCTTCCTCTGTAAAGCTCCACTATCAATCACTGTAGCATGTTGTTTGTGGTGCCACTACTGTATGTGTCCATTGTAGTGTACAGAGTTGTTGAGATCAGGCATGCTCCAGTCTACCCAGCTGTAAATGGGTAACTCACCCTAGTCCTAAGTTAGGGAAGGCAAAGGCAGCTGTAAACAGTAGTTTCCCTCTAAGGCTCCAGGGGAAGCAGGCCCTAAACTTGGTCACTTCAACCGACGCAGGATGGTGTATATATGGGTAGAAGTGTAGAGTGTGATTAACGCGAATGGTGTACTGTTCGTGTTCTGACCAATCTAAACACTCATTCACTTGTGTCTACAAGGCACCAATGCAGACTGCTGGAATCTTTGTTTACACAGTTTATTTAGACTCACACACTGGGACATTACGAGTAAATCATGGGTATGTTGACATATCAATTTGCAGGCATACATAGTAGATCCTATGTCATGGCACATTCATAAATAATAGGTAGTACATCAATGGCCGCATCCCCTATCTGACTAAGCGCGTCAGTGAAGGCGGATCGGTAAGTAACTAAAGTTGCTTTACGTCCATAGTTTATAGCATATTATGAAACCACGATAAGGGGTTTCTATCAAAATTGAGATCTCCTTGCCACTGTCCGAATAATAAGATACATGCCCCGTTCTTTAGACAGTGATCCAAAAATACGATGACAGGAATGTAACATGGCCGCCTCCCTGAGTTGTCGCTCACTCGCTCACAGGAGGATATATATATATAAGCCAAAGTTAATTTGCAATACATATGCATAATTTCATAAAGTTCCTCCACACAGATCTACCGTAATCCAGTTACCTTACGTAGACATAATTACAGTATGGAGCCTGTCATCTCCGTCGATACAAACTTGACCCTAGCGTTGCGAAGCACAAAATTCCAGCTAGGCCTAACCGACCTGAGATCATCAAAACAGGGACTGGAATTACCTGGAGTCCGAATCATACATGGTACCGTACATTAGGAAAGTCTCTAACACAACTCTAGTAGAGACACAATCTCCTACAGAAGAAAAACACTTCATAAATCATTTTTATTGAAGAATGTACCAGCCCTGGAAAAATGCGTACCCGCCATTGTCACGGTACATCGGAACTCATCACGACTAGACAAGACAACTCCTACTTCCGCTAGAGCGGTGTAACAAGAATATAGTCCTGCCTACCCATCCAAAATATACAATATAGGACTGATTCTACTTGTACTAATAATATGTAATACATATGAATTCAGGCCATAAACATAATAAGCAAATTAATCTATTTTCTGGCCCTAAGAAATAGGTACGGACAAGGGTGTCATATCCATGCGCCGAATTAATATCAAGAACGGTTACTCCTATAATCAACAGGGTAAAACAATTATGGATTATCTAGCCTTCCCCATAGACAGCATTTTCATACACAAATGAATGAATGTCTATATCTTTTCCATATTAAATAGCCATATCGATTTTTGTAATATGTGCGTCAAAATATGCACGCAACACATACTTGACTGAGGTATGACTGAAATGACTTTTTGGTAGGATATTTGAATTTGAAAAAAGAAAAGGCAGTGATTGGCCATAGATGAATATATTATCGGCGCTCAGACGCGCATTTTGTGCCATTCATTATAAGTTGTCCTAGTAGACACAGTGAATTATTAAGTGGTGTAATTCCCAGAAGCTATTGAAATATTTAGAGGGACGCCATCCTAAGGCCAGCAGCTCAGCTGAGTTTTGCTAGCATTTAACTGTGTTCTATATTCATAATTCTGGTAAGACTGAAATTATTTCTTTGTACATTTTAATATTTGTTGAAGGTTTCGAGTGATTTGATACTGCAATAGCATAATCTGTCCCTTACAACAAGTAAGGATTCGCTCTAGACCCCCCGCCCCAGTTCAGGGTCTAGAGACAAATAAAATACATAAACTCCAGCAAGGATTATGAAGTGTTGAGATCAGTGAAACATATCACCTATCCTATTCTATGGCAGGAAGCTAATGAACATATTTCAGAATACGTAGTCTGGGAGAACTTATCCTATGTGAAACCAACTTGGTAAGATGTGTTGTTTGGTCAGAAAGATCTGACCCGTCTATGTGGTGTTGTTGTTGTGTAGTGTTGTGTCCAGAAATGGTTAGAAGATGGAATTCTGACACATGACTAATACTTTGATTGCAGAACTGTGAGTTTCAGTTGGCACCAATGCGGTGTCAAATGAGTTGTTGAATATTACAAGAGTGGACCCGTGCAGTAACATTTTGTCAGAGCAGCCTATTATAGCCCCCAAGCACGGAGAGGTGGGGCCACCAGACTTCTGATATTGCCCCCAAGCACGGAGAGGTGGGGCCACCAGATCTCAGCACCAGAGCTACACATTCAAGCTACGTGAGCGTCTGGTCTGCTGAGAATTCACCAACTCAACTTATTTGCTGACACACCCATAAAATTTCCATCAAATAACTGGACAATGTGTAGTCACCATAGACAGGGAGTGATGAGGCCACCCCAACAGCACATCCATTAAATGTTCTCCCAAATAGATTACAACTATAAACAGTAGTAATATTAACTAGTCTAGTAACATACATGTGTACACACCTTGCATTTATTATGTAATATTCATGCATTTCTTTCATAATTGCAAAACCTTTCATATGTTCTGACCAAATTAAAACCTTGGTTCAGATCAAATAAATTTAAAGAAAATTACTATCCAAATTTTACACACTTGAGTTAGTTCAGTGTATTATAACATTTATTAATATTATTAGACTTAGTAAATATCTGTGTGTGTGTGTATGTAAACTACCACAACACATTACATATCATTACCCTAGACATTTAACGTAGCCACATTCATTAGTAAAAAAAGATAGGTGTGAGGTCGTAGTGGTAGCACGAAGGGCCTTCTGACAATTCACAGCTACATTTTATCTCAGGAGCCTTCATAGCTGACCTCATGCATCACACTTAGTAATATCACCATCATACAATACCATCAATCCACTACACATGGTATGCGTAATCCGTGCGCCAAAAAATATGTGCGCATTAATAAGAAACCCGATGGTTAATTTCCCTAGAATACTGACATACATTTTAGATTACTGAAAGAGTATTGTTCGTTATTAGCTTATATAGATCTGCTCGTATGTCTTGCATAAATAAATAAATAAGGTGAAATATTTTAAGAGTAAAGTAAATAATTGATAAAATAAAAAATAAAAAAAAACTTTTCTAAAAATAATTGGAAGAGGAATAAAACTGTCCATTGCTGAAACCTAATTTGTGTTGTTGGTGTTGTGTATTTTATAATTTTAGTCAGCTAGTACTTTGAACTTAGAGCTGCTAATTTTATTTTGTTTAGTAGCAATTACATTTTTCGTGTGGCATGTAAACAATCCCCTTGCATAGCATGGCCGAATCACAAAATCTCTATACTTTTTATTTAAATCTTGCTAAAGATATGGGCTTATCAGGCAAAGATTTATCAGACGTTGTTGCCACTTCTGTGAAAGAGCCAAAGAAGAACAGGAAGCCGAGAAAACCATGGCACGAGAAGAGAGAAGATTAGAAAGAGAAGAGAAGGAGAAGCAACGGAAACACGAAAAAGAAGAGAAGGAAAAGCAAAGAGCTTTTGAGGGGCAGAAGGCTGAAGAGGAAAGTCCAGAAAAGAAGGAACAGGTCGAAACAGCAGAAAAGAAGGAATAGGCCGCAAGAGCAGAAAGGAAGGAACAGGCCGACAGAGCTCACGCACTCAGACTTAAAGAACTAGAGATTGAAGGAAGAAGAATCGAATCTACCTCTATCACTAATTGGTTGGGGAGTACTCAAGTCAGACTTCGCTGGCTTGGCCATGTTCGCCGCATGGAAGATGGTCGCATCCCAAAAGATATCTTCTACGGACAATTAGCAGATGGCAAGAGAACAGTTGGGCGACCACAGCTGAGGTTCAAAGATGTGTGCAAGAGAGATATGAGGGCACTGGATATGGATCCAGCAACATGGGAGGATGAAGCTGCCGATCGCACTAAGTGGCGATGCTATTTACGGCGCCACCTCAGATTGGGCGAAGAGAGGCTCACACAAGAAGCAGAGGTGAGGAGAAAACGTCGAAAGGAGCACCAGGAAAATAAGCAGCTGAGGGCTGTCACCTCAGGGGCGCATTCCCATAGTCAGTTATGACTGAAGGGGCTATTACTCAAGTCAGTGATACGGGAAATATTTCTCACGCGATTGTTCCGAGCGCGGCCTCTTTTCAGTTAGATGTTTACTCTGAGGCTTCAGAGGAAATAGACATTTATCTTGCTAGGTTTGAGTCTTTAGCTGCCAGCTATGGATTAGATAGGGAGAGTTACAACATGAAGTTATCTCAGAGTCTGCGAGGACCTGCTTACGATGCCTTCCTCAAAATGGAACCGGAAAAGAACAACAATTATTATTTGTTGAAGAAAGCTTTAATTCTTTAGTTCTTTAAGTCTGAGTGCGTGGACTCTTTCGGCCTGTTCCTTCCTCTCTGCTCCTGCGGCCTGTTCCTTCTTTTCTGCTCTTTCCTTTTTAGCCTTAGCACCAAAGAACCTAACGCACAATATACCCCAAATACAACCGCTAGGTTGAACATGGTATAACTGCAATTTAGTCGACATAGAAAAAGAAAAAAATCAAATCGAATTTTAACCTTAGCTCGGCAGCGTTAGCGTAGCTGGCGAGTCCTTTTTAGGGCTTTACGCTAGCAGATAGATAATGTTAGTCCTTTTCAGGACTTAGTATCTATCAACGCTGATCGGGTTAGCAGTGAACGAAGTTCACTTTTTTTTGGATGGTAAATAAGCTCTGATATAACCAAATAGGTTGAAAGGAACGCACCTTGCCACAAGAAGGCAAAAACCGAACCAAACCAAAATCAAATCGGACACACAAACACCACGAAGCTGACGCCTGTATGAGAGCCAGATCCTATTGAAAGCATCGAAAGCCTCCACAGAGGTATATCAAATATAATAATATTACGATTGTGAGCAATCAAACTTCTAAACAGCTGCAATCGGCGTAGGCTTGTGAAACTGAGGGTATGTTTGTTATTCTCATAAAATACATTAAATTTGAAAAATTAATGTACATTTATAAATTGATGGAGATTTGATGCTTATTTGTTTCATGTTATAATTGGGTTTTGATGCCTGATTCTTCATGTCTATATTCTTGTTTATCCCCGTATAAAGTTTGGTTTCATCACAAACTATAACCACAATCCAATACAGCATCGGCATAACTAGAGTTCTTGTCAGGACTGGTATTCACTAGCAAATAAAGCTATCAGCACTTTTTAAAGTTGGCTTTTAATGCTGAATACAAAGAGTTCACCTTTTTCTTTATTCACCGGGCACATTTTGTATATATAGTAAATGTATTCTCTCGTGTATTACGTACTCCTCCCACGCCTCATAAAATGAGGATTCTGACCACAGTGGCCAGTCATCAGAGGAGGGGGCGCCATCGCTGAATAGGTACCATACACTGGGCTTGTTTTGTTTCAGGCTTCAATTAGTGTGCACCACACGACACAAAAAGTGAGTGAAACGTGAACAGTGGACCACCACTGCTACCTGGCCTTAGCATTGTGACTTAAGACCGGGAGTCGTAACCTTTTCAATTCTGGTTGTAATTCTTGAACTAGTTTACCATCACTACTACCTGGACTCAGCATTGTGACTTAAGACCGGGAGTCGTAACCTCTTCAATTCTGGTTGTAATTCTTGAACTAGTGGACCATCACTACTACCTGGGACTCAGCATTGCGATTTGAGAACCAGAAGCGTATTCATCGTATTCACGTGATACAAGATAAGTCCCTTAATTGAGGGAATACCACCAAACTCAAAATCTAAAACCTGTGCATGATGACACAAACTGTTATTGACATTCATTAGTGTTACTGATTTCTCCTGCGCAATTTTGTTGTAAAAATTATACGTGACACATTTTATTTCTTTACTATGATTGATTAATCATTAAATAATCTGATTAACTTTATACTTGAAGTTATAGAACTATTTTCAATGTTTCACTGTTTTAAAGTAATCGTAAAGTGGTAGGGGTTAATTACGAGCTACATTCACATTCCCTAGGAGCATAGTATAAGAACAGCGAGATGGCGACTTACCTGCCAGTTCTCTGCAGTACATCTGAACTGTCAGGCTGACTACCCCCCGACCTTGTCCTGTGCCATCCCTACTTATAGTGCACCAGTTCTCTTTTTGAGTCTGGGGAAAACTAGTTCTAGCTATCTCCAGTTAACTACTTGATACTATCATCTAAACTTCCATCTCGACACATATCTCCATCGTCTCTTTCTCAATTCTTGTTCCACTGGCACTTGTCTAGTTCTTGTCAGCAGTTCCACATTTGTGATCTTGTCATACCATTTCAATCCTTCTATTCTACGCAAGCATCCATTTATGAAAGTCTGTAGCTTGTTGGTTTGTTGTTTTTGTTCTCCATGTTTCAGATCCATACAATAGTGCTGACTTGATACCTGAACTGAATCAAGTATCAAATTTACTGAGAGGTTGGAGTGGCTAAGAGGTATGGCGTTCGCCTCGAGCTCTAGGGATACCAGGTTCGACTCCCAGTTGAGGGAATATAATTTATGGAAATTTGTTTTCAGAACCAGTGGTCCTAATGAAGTCATACTCCCCCCCCACCCCCACCCCCCCCCGGTCTCCTGGATAGTGAGATCGGATGCCTATCCTTCTCGGATAAGGGGGAAAAAACATAGGAGATCCCGTGTATAAGTTGCGCACGCTAAAAATTCCACGGCAGTTGGAAATCGTAAAGAGTAGGCCTGTCAGGCCGCTGCCCTGGCACAATTTAACAATTAGAGACATACCCACCACAAAAATATTTACAGAATGTGTGATTCTTACATACGCACATTGGGATTCTCGCCGGTACTACTGTGACGATACGGTTGTGCTATCTCACGTCTACTCCGGCAGTATCACTTTTTTCTTAATTTTTCTCTTCCTCTCACTCATCGCTATTATTTGGCATATTTTTTGCCCTTTCATTCATTATTTTACTCTCTATGTTGGATCAGTAGGGTGAAGTCTCTAACACTCCACACCCCTACGGAAGTATCGGCCACGGGACTATCTTTAATTTTCACAAGTTTTCTTTGAGCCGATCCCAGACAGAACTGTAATAACGCCACGTAATTTGACCAATCAGCGACTGATAAGTTTTCGCTTCATTCGTCTGGCCACATTTGATAGAGACGGTCATCTCTATTGATCCCTTTGAACGTGACGGTCCGTCACTGGATTCCAGGTGGCTAGCGACTATCCCTTTGTTTGCACAAGACAAGAGATAATGAGGTAATCGCTTCCGATGTACGTTCTGTATCGAGATTACAGATAAATCTGTCTGGAAACTCAAGATTTGCAGACGATAGCATCGGGGCAGTATCAATGCACAACATTTGTTTGCGAAAATAGCACAAGATGTCGGCGGAAGTCTGACGCAACGATATGAAGAGGTCACGAGTGGTTATTAAATTTAATATTTTGAAACACGTGAGGGTATTTTTGAATTTGAAACACCCCTACATGCGTAGTGCGGAACGAGATTAGATTGGATTGGTTGATTTGAGAGGCCGGAATATACAATGTATCTCATTGGAAAATTATGCGGAAACACAGCTGGAATTGGAACTTGAAAACTGGAAATATAATGTAACAACATCAGAGTCACAACACACACTGCAGCGCAAACGTCAGACTAGCGACTCCTAAAAGCCTGAAAGAAAAAGGAGACATTGGACTTATAAATTCCACAACTATAAGTAACAGATCGAGTATTGGGCAACTTAGGAATTTACAAGTAAATCCGCACTTTTAACACAAGACTGGAAACTTAGGAATTTGATCACAAGTCATACAGGAATTAAACAAAAAGTTTTCCCGGGCCCAGTGATTTCGCAGAACACCCGCCGTCAGAGGAGTTAACTCTAATTTCCCAGACCAAGTCATAGAGGAATTAAACAAAAATTTTTCCAGGCCAGTGATTTCGAAGAACACCCGCCGTCAGAGGAATTAACTCTAATTTCCAGACCTAAGTGATTCGAAGCATCTAATACAGAGATATGTCCAGTCTACATCACATGTGCCTCAAGTGTAGCACATCATTTTGTGAAATTTATGTAACTTGTTAATTTTAATTCAGGCACAAATCATTATTCACGCTGTCCAGATACATTTCCCAGTTAATACACAGAAGAATATTGGTGAATTTAATCATATTCATTGAGCAACGTTATGTGCTCAAAAATGTAATTCTTCTGAGAGATTAACATTGGTAGGTGGACAACGAGAAGATGTGCCTGTCAAGCTTCCAACTCAGTGTACTTAGCAGAGATATTTTGTTCTTTCTATTTTGTCCAAACGTTCGTGGAACGAAGCTTGCTGTAAGTGAAAGGCAGGGAATCAACACCAACAGCCTAAATCGGACCTAAGACGCGTCAAAAGTGGAATGCAGTCAGCGACCCATAGCTGACTGCTTGCATCAGGTTCAGCGAACCAGAGCTGACCAAGACCCTAATCCACCTCCAATTGTGGTCCTGGAAACAGGCTGCATCACTGCAGTCTGGCTGAGAGAGTAGGGATCGAAGTGGGAAGGTAAACCCGGTACTAAAAAAAGCTGTGCCGAAGTCGGATGTGTTGGGCCGAAAGGCGCAAATATCGTATCTTTGCTGTAAACGGCGACACAACGCAACCAACGTCCTTTTCAGGACGAACGCAGAAGAAGAAGAAGAAGAAGAAATCGGACACGTTGCGTGAAGAAGTGCCCTCATCACCAGGCAGTGACGAAAATCACAGCTGCAGGACATCACCTAAAAGTTTATTGCTTATAAAAAGGCACCAGCAAAAAGGAAAACTTTTCTGAACTATATCCTCACTCTAGATCTCTGTGAAGAGAAAATTTGATTCCAATATAAAAGCCACCAGCAGATTATTTATTTTAAACTATTAATACTAGTTGATTATTACATTTATTACACGTTGTTTTAAAACTAAACAATCATAGTCGATTCAGTTTTTTATATGTATGAAAGCAAACGTATGAGCCAAAACATTATATATATATATATATATATATATATATATATATATATCTATATATATATATATATATATATATATATATATATATATATATATATATATATATATATATATATATATATATATATATATATATATATATATATATATATATATATATATATATATATATATATACAGTCATGCGCCGCATAACGTCCGACCGCATATACGTCCGTGGTCCCATAAGGTTATAAGAGTTCAGAAATCCCGATCGGAGAACAGGACGAAGCGAACGTAACCGGACGTAGCGAAAGCAACAGCTTCCCACACGCAACACGTGTATCTCATGTCTCTTGTACACAGTACAAAGCGATTGCGATGCCAGGCGTATAATGGTACAGTACATATATAACCTCTGCCATCAATGGTACCTATACCTTGTAGCGGTATGGCAGCTTGTGTACCCTGACAATCCCCAGAGCTATGCCAGTGGGAGTTTTACTCCTGGTAGGTTCAACCATGCTGGACTGGTCTGCGTGGGTAGGGGTCAGACAAAAGCTGGTACCCTGGTCCTCCAGGTTGGGGGTTTTAGCACAGGGCCGACACCCCTGTCTGTGTAAAAAATCACACACGTTACGGAAACAGCAATAAATGGAAATACTTTGATGCGGGACGGACATCCGGAGTCTCAGGCTCGTATGACTGACAGTGGTGAAAGCCGAAAGGAAGCCACTGGCATGAAAACGGATGCCCAGACCGCAAAACACGAAACCAGAATTGGTTTTTGGAATGTCAGAACTATGAACGAGGCAGGAAAGCTGAGACAGATTACAGCAGAGATGAGGAACTACAAACTACATATCCTGGGAATAAGCGAGAGCAGATGGACAGGGATGAGGAGAATAAAAACAGCTACAGGGGAAACAGTACTTTATTCTGGTAGAGAGGACGGTCAGCACAACGAAGGTGTAGCCATTATCCTTAAGAAAGGAATGGAAAGATCTCTACTGGAATGGAAACCCATTAACAACAGACTAATAAGAGCAAGACTGAGAGGGAGATTCACCAACACCACAATTATACAATGTTATGCACCAACAAATGACAGCGACGAAGAGATTAAGGACGAGTTCTATCAACAGGTACAAAAGGAAATGGAAACTGTACCCAGGTACGATCTTATTATAGTAATGGGAGACCTAAATGCGAAAGTTGGAACACACAATAATTATAACGAAAGAGTAATGGGGAAATGCGGCAGTGGAACAGTAAATGAGAATGGGGACAAATTAATAAGCTTCTGCAGTATTAACAACCTGGTCATCGGAGGAACACTTTTTCAACACAAAGAAGTGCACAAGTTAACATGGGAATCACCAAACGGACGAGACAAAAACCAGATAGATCACATAATGATCAATGGCAGATGGAGACATGCACTACAAGACGTGAAAGTAAGAAGAGGCGCAGATGTGGGAAGTGATCATCACCTAGTAGTAGCAAGACTGAAGGTGAAACTCAGAGCTGCTGGACCAGTTGCAGTCAAACAGAAAAGATACAACATCACGAAACTTAAGGACCCCCTCACCAGAAAAGCGTTTGTGGTCGACGTAAAGAGACGATATCTGATTACCAAAAGCCAGGAAAGAACAGAGACCGATGATGTGGACCAGAAATTCAACACCATCTCAACAATATATAAAGAAAGCAGCAAGTCATGCTTGGGATTCCAGGAAAGAAAGAGCCAAGACTGGATAACACCAGAAACGCTAAACACCATAGCGAAGAGAAAGGAAATGAAAAGGAAGAAAACAGAAGCTAAGTCTCCCAGGTTAAAGGCAATATATAGTGAACAGTACAGTCAGCTGGACAAGGAAGTAAAACGTCAAACCCGTGCTAACAAAAGGACATTTCTGGATGACCTTGCAAGACAGGCAGAAGAGGCAGCACTGAGAAATGAACAAAGCACAGTTTATAAAATAACTAAAGCTATCAGTGGAAAACGAGGTGCAAACAACATAACGTTAGTAAGAGACAAGCAAGGAAATCTCATCACCACAGCACAGGGGCAGGAAACAAGGTGGGCAGAGCACTTCAGAGAAACACTGAATAAGGAACCACCAGAGACTCAGCTAAATGTTCCTGAGGCTGAAAGTGACTTAGACGTAAATACAGACATTCCACGAAAAGAAGAAATTATCACAGCTATCAAAGGGCTAAAAAATGGAAAAGCGCCTGGTCACGACAATCTGAATGCTGAGCTATTCAAGACAGACCCTGAACTAGCAGCAGAACTATTAGAACCACTATTTGCACAAGTCTGGGAAACTGAGACAACACCAACAGAGTGGAGTAAAGGAACAATTGTCAAATTGCCCAAGAAGGGCGACCTTGCAGACTGCAACAACTGGAGAGGAATTACCCTCCTCTCAGTTCCCAGCAAAATACTAGGCAGGATAATCATCCAGAGAATTTCAAAAGCAGTTGACCATAAACTGAGGAAAGAACAAGCGGGCTTCAGAAAGAACAGAAGATGTGCAGATCATATATTTGCCCTCAGGAACATTATAGAGCAGTGCTCAGAATGGCAGAGACAGCTGTACATTAACTTTGTTGATTTTGAAAAGGCTTTCGACAGCATACACAGGGACAGCCTATGGAAAATTCTGAGGGCTTATGGAATTCCCAGCCGCATTGTTTCCATTATAAAAAGCCTCTATTCTAACTTTACGTGCAGTGTTGGATCGAGTAATGTAACTTTCGAAGTGAAAACAGGAGTACGACAGGGATGCCCCTTATCAACAACATTATTTTTGACAGTCATAGATTGGGTGATGCGCCAGACAACAGAGGGCAGTCCAAGGGGAATTAGATGGACAACGTTTTCTACACTGGAAGATTTGGAATATGCAGATGACATTGCACTGCTCGCGCATTCACACCAACACATTCAAGACAAAACTGATAGACTGAATAAGTATGGCCAGCAGGTTGGCCTGAACATCAATCTGAAGAAGACAGAGGTCATGACACTAAATGTGGGCAATCCTGAGCCAATAACAGTAAGGAACCAGAAGTTAGAACAGACAGACACATTTACTTACCTAGGAAGCATAGTAACACCTGACGGCGGAACAAGCAAGGACATTAACAACAGAATGAATAAAGCGAGAACAGCCTTTGCTATTCTCAACAACATTTGGAAGTCTTCCCAGTACAGCACAAACACCAAATTAAGACTGTATGAGAGCTGCGTACTTTCTGTGCTTCTCTATGGTGCGGAATGTTGGAGAGTAACAGAGAAGGAAATGTCGAAACTGTCCTCCTTCCACACAATCTGCCTAAGGAAAATTCTCCGAATCTTTTGGCCAAACACCATCAGCAACCAAGAACTACTTATTCGGAGTAACCAGGAGGACATGCACACCATCATAGCTGGCAGACGCTGGAGTTGGGTTGGCCATGTCCTCAGAAGGGACCCTGATACCATCGCAAGAACAGCTATGCTATGGACCCCCGAGGGAAAGCGAAAGAGAGGCCGACCAAAAACAACTTGGCGGAGAACTGTGGAAGCTGAGATGCAAAGAATGAACCACAGTTGGGGCACTGTACGAAGGATGGCCGCCGACCGAGCAAAGTGGAATCAATTTGTTGCTGCCCTACAAGACGCCACCAGGCGTGATGGCCGCTGACTGCTTTGACGGTTGGCGGTTATGGATCAAAGAAGAAGAAGACATATATAACCTATAATACAGTACATATGTCTTGATAGTCATAATAAACGCCTATGTTACTAGCCTATGTATGTACTGTACTGTACTTACTATCGTTATTTTAATGTGAACTTTCGAAAATACATTACCGTGAAGTGCATCATGGCTCCCAAACGCAGCAAAACCAGTTCTAGTGACAGCAGCAGCAAGAGACAAAGGAAAAGTATCGATTTGGAAGTGAAACAAAAGGTAATTAAACATCATGAAGGTGGAAAACCAGTGAATGCTATAGCTCGTGATTTGGGCATGTTGCACTCGACAATCACGACGATCCTTAAGAAAAAGAAAAAACTCCCCAAGCTGTTAAAGGATTTTTCTACTTAACCCATACATATACTGTACAGTATTACCTTGCCAGATACAGTACATTAGCTGAAATACAGTACTGTTTGTGTATAGTATCTTGGCTATTTAGTCAATACAGGTATACTTCAGTATCGCATATAACTTTTCTAAATATAAAGTATGGTGTTCGCACAACGTCCAAATCGCATAACGTCCTATGTTACAGAACGTATCGTGGACGTTAAGCGGCGCGTGACTGTATATATATATATGCTTAAATCCTTCACAAAAGGCGACGGACAAGATATAAGTTAACCATTGCTCAGCACTAAGCCGCATGGTTCTTGACTTCTGAATTATCTTGTGAATACTCCCCTCCGGACAGAAGCGTCATTACACTTCTATCTACATCTCTGCCAAGAGTAATCTTGTGCAAAGGTAAACATCTCTGACTACCCAGTTTAGATACTCTTGAGTTTTGGCCATTGTTGGACCACTACTGCAAAGCAGGAGAGGCAATCCGTGACAGCTATGTAGTTCGTGCTCTGTGCTGAGATCTTCCTTGTGTGATCTAAGGGAGGAGATCGGAGCACTGATGGAGTTGTCCGTGTACAATGAAGATAGTCCTTAAAACTAAACCAAACCTGAACTGAAAATTCGGATTTTTATGTTGGACGTGATTTCTCTTGATCTCCAAATATTTCCCAATGCAATGAAAGCTCCTCTTGCTTTTTGTATTCTTGTTTCGATATCACTGTCTGTCCCTTCAACTCTGTTTATATTGCTGCCAAGATATGTGTATGATTTTACATCTTGTAGCGTGTTTCAATATCTTGTTATTGCTTCCTGCATTTATTCTCATGATCTTTTCCCTGTGACCACCTATCAGGTATTCTCATTTTGTCTTGCATTTGATTACGGTTATGTGACAGAAGAGCCTGGTAGCAAGATCTTGACCGTCATGCTGTTAAGTCAGAGTGAACACTATTTCTGTTGGTTAATGTCGAGGTTGTCATTGCCAGATCTATAGGAAAGGAGAAAAACTGTGGCAAGAGGCATCTTTGTCGCACTTCCGTTCCTATCTCAAACTTTCTGGTAAGTTGTCCTACATGAAGAATTCTGCATGTTATCTTTATAAGTTTTCATTATTAACTAAACATTATGGCCCTAGCTCATCATAATGAATCACATTCTAAATAGTATGGCCCCCTTTTAACGAATAAAATCCACGACATAGCGTCACTGCTCACTGAGGTACAAAAAAAAAAAGTGTATAGTCTTCACAAATTGGTACCTGCTGCACCTCTTTTTGCACACAACAATGTGTTCATTATATTGAAACGTTGCGATGATCAACAAGAGGGTTGCTAAGCGTAGAATGACTTATAATAAAGTATTACGTAAATGCGCGTGGAGAGCAACGGGAGTTGTCTTTTGGATGAGTTGTTTGACTGTATTCAGCAACTGTGAATATGCGGAAATATATTTTAAATTGATTTTTTTAACAAATTGGTCACGTGACACCGTTGACAGTCAAGGAAAAGAAGTACACTTAAATCTATAATCTCTGAACTATAACATAAGAAAGTGTCTTGTTCTAATTAGTCACTGATGGAAAGAAACACGGAATATTTAAAAATACCTTCGTAATTAAAAAAAAAATAAAATTATGTGCTTAAACATTTAAAAGTAAGGATAAAATGTACATTAAGTATTACGTTTTTTTTTATTAAAAAAAATTTTTTCTTAACTCGTTTTTTTTTTTTTTTGCAAGGTTCAACCTAGACGCAGGGTCCATCTATACATTCGGCTATATTAGGACGCATGTCCAAATATAAAAGACCATGTGGTCCGGTTGTTGTAGGTATCAAATATAAAATAACTCTTACCGAAGAAATCTGGCCTTACGTAGCGAAGACAAAGTGAAAATGTAATTGTATAATTACTATTGTTGAAAATTACAATTATTAAATATTAATTCATAAGAATCACAAGTGAGCTGGGATAAATCATAATTAAATTTTTTTTTAAAACTACACACATACAGTAAGTATGACACTTGTAAAGAATGTGATGCTGAGGCACTTACGACATGGACCTAAAGAAACCGTAGCAAGACGTATTTGATAACAAAAACATGTATAAAGCTGACCTGATTTGTCAGTGTTGGTCCCAGTGACCGCCTCAGGAGTAAGAACAGATGTTTCATCGCTGTCTCCAATCTCTTCAGCTGAAACATAACAAATGCATACTTTTAACTCTTAACCTCTCTTACTGATTTCACTTAGTCATGTTTCTGCGCTTCTATGAGTCTTTTACACATATATACAAACAAAACAGGGTAGATGTGCCATTCATTTTCAATCTTTGTAGTGAGAATATAATGAGATTCATAAAAGACATGCCAGGAATATCAGTCGGTTGATATAAGACATGCCAGGAATATCAGTTGGTTGATATAAGACCTGCCAGGAATATCAGTCGGTTGATATAAGACATGCCAGGAATATCAGTCGGTTGATATAAGACATGCCAGGAATATCAGCTGGTTGATATAAGACATGCCAGGAATATCAGTTGGTTGATATAAGACATGCCAGGAATATTAGTCGGTTGATATAAGACATGCCAGGAATATCAGTCGGTTGATATAAGACATGCCAGGAATATCAGTTGGTTGATATAAGACATGCCAGGAACATCAGTCGGTTGATATAAGACATGCCAGGTTGATATAAGACATGCCAGGTTGATATAAGACATGCCAGGTTGATATAAGACATGCCAGGAATATCAGTCATGTGATATAGGGCTGGCTCTTGCACAGTGCACCGGGCACCGAGCTTGGGGGAGGCGCCCACAATTATTTTTTTTTTAAATATTAAAATTTTAAAACAGCAATAACAAATAAAACAGAACATTTCAAAGAAAAACATTATTTGCTTACATAAAACAAATAGTTTCCCTATACGTATATATTATTCCTTTTTAAGTAACAGGGCTATGAGCGCCCATCTCACAAGAATAAAACGGGAAAATTACCTACAGAGGCGTCACTAGGGTTGATGTCACCCGGTGCGGTAACTCATGGTGTCACCCACATGGACCCCTTCCCGTACCAGACCATACAGAATCCTTAGTAATGTTTTTTGTACAAATGTTAATCGTAAATGCATATGGAAATATACTCATAAATGAAATAATACCAAAAAAATAAACAGGAACAAATACACAAGCATTTCAGTACCGTACTTAGTGAACATCTCGACTAAATCTGAACTTTCCTTTCCTGGCCTTCATAGCTGCGAACGTGTGAATCACTTCATCGAAATCAATGCGCATGCGCATTAGAAGGTTCAAACAGTAAACTAGCATAGAGTTTTAGCCTTGTAGGTATATTGATACAGTACATGTGAGCTGGGCTTACGACAAATGTTTTTGTGGTTATAACTAACTACAGGGATATTCTTTTTTTTTTTTTTTTTTTCGTACGCCCGCTAATACTCGAGGCGAAATCTCAGGTTATTATTGATGTCTAACCTGACATTGATTTTACGTGAGTATCCCTTTTTTCTTGTACAGAGACAGGTGTCCCTCGCCATTCAGGCAGATACTCGCCGATTTCGGAGGTACCCATTAGAGCTGGGTCGGCTCAGGAGCCGCCAATCCCTGGTCGACGACACTCCTTCAAATGTCCTCGCCAGGTCTCGAGTTAATCCAGTCCAAATCCCAGTCGACGAAAAATCCTCAAAATGCCGTCGCCCGGGTTTGATCCTGGATCACCCGGTCGCCAGAGCGGTGTTGTAACCACTACGCTAGCGCGGCTCCCTGGATATTCTTATTAAAAAAAAAAAAATGTATGCTGAAACACTGCACAAAAGTTTTATAGACAGTCATTTTGGAGTCACCCCCTCAGCTGATCACCACATCTGATGGTGTCACACACCGTATATACTCGAGTATATGTCGAGAAATATTTCCCTCTTTTGGACCTTAAAAAACATACTTCCACTTATATTCGAGTCACACAATAACAACAACAATGAAACCGGTCATTGTCCTCCTCCTCTCCCTCTGTACCCCCACCCCCACCCCCCACCCCGCTTTTACCGCCGCACACTGTTGTCCTTCAGATATAAACTTTCTGGTCCATTAAGTGCTTTTATAAAAATATATTAAGTAATAGCACGTTTAAACTGCTATTATGTCACAAATTTCAACTTTAATACGCCTTGTTGACCAACCTCCTTCGTTTGATATACCAGCAGTATCATTCAGAATGTACGAAACACTAATTCGTCTTATAATCGGGTCCCATTCATTTTGGACGATTTGTTAGTTCTAAATTACGGGTCGACTTATACTTGAATATATATAATGCTACAGCGCCCATCACGTGCGATTGTTACAGCGTGATCCAACTCGGTAGCGTGAAACTGTCTCGTAAGAGCACATACAGTACTCTGCCGGGGTGGGGGGTGGGGGGGGGAGGTAGGGGGGCTTCACCACGAGACCTCGCGGTTTCTGGCAGCAAAGTTGCCGGGTTCGAATCAAGGTATCGACACGCTCCAGTCTACCCAGCTGTAAATGGGTTCCTGACTCTGCTCTTGTGTTAGGTAAGAAAATAAAAGCGATGAAGGAAACTGGTCATCTAACCTCTCGATGCTGTATTTAGTTTGGTGAAGTCTCTAACGTTTCATTCCCCTACAGCAGTATCTGCTATGGGACTACCTTTACCGTTTACTTTGTTGTCATAAAAATGTCCGATTACACCCCTTCCTGGCTGCCACCCGGGGCGGACCGCTCGCACCTCCTTAGTACACCACTGCTTTATACCATGCACTGTAAGTTAGTTTTCTCGACATCATGTTAGTAAATAAAGAAGTAAACTGATAAGGCAAGTAATATATTCTTTTCTTTCCTTTTTAAGAATAACTCGTAAAACAGACACCACGCGTTTGTTAAACAATATATTACTTTTACATCATGTTACAGTTTACCCTAACTACAGGGCATATTGTTACAAAACGGTACGGGGTTTTTAAGTTTGACATAAAAGTAACAAAGAAGAATACAACGTAAACCTCTTCACAGCTTTAAACGTCATATAACAAATACGTTGTCAACATTAAATGCATACCAGTGAAGATAGGCTAAGCTTCTGAACAACACAACAGGCTGAACTATGACTAACATGTAAAACCAACATCGAGAGGAATAATACAGAACAGAGCATAGAATTGACACAATCAAGAAAAATATCCCACTAAATGGCACTCTTCATGATATAACCAGCAGTTCCATGTATCTGGTAAATGGCTAAAAGAGGCGTGCTACGAAGAAAAAGCCTCGCGCCCCTTTACGACATCTCAAGAAGCCTCGCATCCCTTTTACAGAAGCCTGTCGTGATTTGGTCTGTCTTACCCCACGGTCATATTTACCGCACGCAATACTATATGAAAACGGACCGATACAGTGACCAATGAAAACGCTCCTTTTTCTGGTGTGTATAATAAAACCTTTTAGGCTTAACATAGAGGCTCATTTTGTGTAAATGATAGTAAGAATTTAGTTAATTTCTTAAAGACAAAAGATGTTTAACCGGAAAGATATAGATATTTCAACAACGGGAATGTTACTTGAGAGGTAGGTGCAAAGACTTCCTCGAATAGTAGTTCAATTAAAGAGAAAAGTCGTTTTAAATGACATCTATACATCAGGGTAGTCCCCAATTTAGTTAGTTAAAGTCTGCATAGATTTAAAGGCATTTTGCTAACTAAACAATTATTAGATAGAAAGGTAGAGATAAATTCACAGTATAATTCTAGCTTTAAATGATCCAAATCGGCCCAGAATTAAGAGAGATATTAAATATTAAAAAATTTGCACATTGTACAAGCAGGCAGAAATCATTTCAATTTTAGATTCCTAACGCCGTTTTTACCCCATGCCATCCGAGAGGGAGGGTGCGGTACTATAAAAGTCCTTGAACTTGGCTGATTTTAGGCCACAACTTTTTCAAACAAAAGCTAAACAGAAGAGGGCGGCAAAACGTGTGCTGTCAAATACTTTGCCACTGTATCTGCATAGCAGACCTAGATACAATTTAACAGCCTGTTACAGCTTATGTGTATTGCCTGAGGGTAAGAAAGAATATATATATGTATATAATTATGTAATTTCCTGTGATTAATCCACTTGTGTGTTATGAAGTGTGTTGAATGTGTTAAGAAAAAAATTACAGGACGAGTGTACTGCCGGCTTGAAAGCAAGCATGTGTTGACTTTTAGAGACGAAAGCCAGCATTGGGAAATGTGTAGAAAAATTAAGAATGATGGCAAAAATACGATTGTAAGTTTAATAATGCATTTGAAGGAGTATTTCTTAAAGGAACGACATACGGATCACGAACATAAGAAAGGATGATAGGATTTGTTAACATGTATTAATCAAGGTGTCACATAGTAGTTTGTATTAAACCAAATCATTGTATGGAAGCAGATCATGGACAAATGGATCTAACATATGATTTATAAGGAAAGTGTAATCACATTGAACTGACTGTGAGTAGTACTGAGGTAAATTGTCCTGTGCAACTGTTAGCACAATGTCTGACACTGTTTGTTACGTCCATTGTTTGTGTGGATAGAATAGTGCTGGACCATACAAGGGTTGTGATTATTTGTATTACACGTTTTATCCTGCAAGTACTAAGAGTGTACGAGACATCCACTTCTGTGGGACTCTGTGGTGCAAACGTTCTCAAGTTACATAGAACTAGTCACCCTGTTTTCCCCGGCCAGGAGATCCATACATTGAGTGATCCTGGCTATAGTTGGATGCTTCTCATTTTTCAAGATAAGTGGAAACATAATTCCACTGGTCAGCCTATTCACAACTATTATCAACCAAATAAAATATAAAGAACAAAAACAGTTTGAGTGATGAATCATGAAGGACATTATTAAACTAAAATATATCACTTCACAGTCCAGTGAAAGTGACAAATATATGTTAAATAAATAATTGACATTTTAAATATAACTTTATCATATTGAAGTATTGTGGAAACGATCTTCCGTGTGTATTTATTTTTATTTTGTAAAAACCTTTGAAATTCTTTATCATTTTCCTAACCGAAAAGAGAAACGGTATAGGATCAATAAATTGTAAATATATTTATATAATCAGTCTTGCTTAATTATTTAATTTGAGTTAAGGTTCTGATTAATTATTATAAATAGATATTACATATTTGGTTACTTAATTAATCCCCTAGCAGAGTCAATAAAAAATATAATAACCATTATTCAAGGGAGGATCTTGAGAGGTAGCACTTAGACCTTCAGGACCAAACACTATCATCATACTTGAAGGTTTATACAGCTTGACCCTACCTTTGATTGTCGATACACCCTTGCTCTTTTCAGAGAAGGGGGTATTTCTTATAAGACCAGTCTCTTATCTGGCACTATCCTGGTATCATCTGATACATCTTTTTGTCCAGGATATCTTACATTTTAATAAAATCTGAACCTCTCGCGACAAAGCCTCGCATCCCTTTACAGCATCTCAAGAAGCCTCGCACCCTTTACAGCATCTTAAGAACCCTCGCATCCCTCGCAGACCACCTTACTAGAGTGGCGACCAGCAGGGCTCAGCTCACTGGAGGGCCTCATCCCATCCAAGGATGCATGATCCTTCACTGTTTACCCCTCTTCCCAAACAATGAGGTGGGCCTCGCTATGTGAAATGGTCCGGACTTCATCTAAGCTCCCATTACCGAATACTTTGAATTAATAACTTATTATTGAGGTTAAGAATGTTTTGATTTGAAAACACTTTCAGAACTGTATTATTTCAGGATACAAGTACGAGTATCACAGTATTGCCGAGTTGTTTACCCTGATGACATGCAGATTTCGTTGGTTGGTCCTTGGAGGGCCTGCTTATATGTATAATACTGTATTTAATAAGTAACGGCAATTTTTCCCATTAGTGTGTTGCTTCACCCTACATAGGATATTACAGTTTTTGTCGTTTCTCCATAAACAGGGAAAGTAGTAATAGCTTCTGACTCAGGGGTTCTTCGCATTTCTTGTTCCATTCACTACTTTGATTGTCCAGTGAAGGCTACAGACCCCTTTGATTATCCAGTGAAGGCTACGGACCCCTTTAATTGTCGGGTGAAGGCTACGGATCCCCTGACTGTCCAGTGAAAGCTACGGAACCCCGTGATTGTCCAGTGAAAGCTACGGAACCCCTTGATTGTCCAGTGAAGGCTACGAACGCAATAATTGTCCAGTGAAGGCTACGGATCCCCTGATTGTCCAGTGAAAGCTACGGAAACCCTTGATTGTCCAGTGAATGCTACTGACCCAATTGATTGTCCGCGAGAGACTTCGGACCACATACTAGAAAGAATGTACATAGACGAATAATTTAAGTTTTTTGCATCCAATATATTTTAGTACATATAAAGTGTAACGATATTTGTGTATGTCCTTTTACATCACGTTCGTTATCTCCTACGTTATCACTTTATTTCTTCGTTTTCCGCATTCATCGTCCTATTATTTGACATATTTCTTGCACCTACATTATTTTTGCTCTTACCACTCCCAGACTTGTTTGCATTTCGCCAGGTGAATCGTAATAATACCAGGCTAATTAGACTGGTCAGCGGGTAATACGTTTATCACCTAAGCCGTCTAGCAACCTTTGATAGAGACGATCTGTGTTGATCCAAGGTGGTTGCGCACGATCGATGAAAAGGAAGCCATATTGTCTGTCTGAGACATCCATCTGGCGGATGCACGAAAACACAGGTGATATACGTAATCGCTTCCGCTGGCACATCTTTGTATCAATATTACCGATAAATATGTCTGGGGAGACAATATTGGTGGGAGAGCATCTAGACAGGGAATAAGTTCACAGTTTTGTTTGTGAGTTTGCATAAAGATGCAATCGGAAGTATTACCGCTTTATTAGAAAGAGGTCACGCGTTGGAATTTTAAAATTTGATATTGTAACACACGCGGGGGGGGGGGGGGGGCTATTTTGATTTAACACCCCGTCCCATTTAGTTCTAAAGAGCGTACCATTGGCTTAATTTGAGAGCAGAATAGACTTTGACTTTCATTGGAAAATTCGTCGGAAGTAAAATCTGGGATTTGAACTGAGAAATGGAAATATAATCTAGCAAAATCGGAGTCACAGATCAGACTGCATCGCAAAGTCAAATTAGCAACTCCCGGGAGAAAGAAGGATCGGACAAAGGATTCCAAAATATAAGTGACAGATTGAAGTATTTGGGCAACTTTGAAACTGAAAAGTAAACTTGCATTTTTAAATGCAAAAACTGGAGACCTAAGGAATCAGATCACCCGTCATAAGAGGAATACTAAAATTTCCCAGACCAAGTGATTCGAAAGCATCTAACCTAAGTTGCTGTGTCCATTCTAAACTGTGCAAGGAGATTGTGTTCCCAAAAGTTACTTTAAAGTAAGTGTAAACATTTATTTTACAAATGTGAATTTGACATGTTTTCCTTGCTTAGTGGTTATATATATATGAGGCTGGCAACCTCAACATATGAAAATAGTATATTCATAAACCAATACAGCAAGCGCTGATGTATGTTTTATGCTAATTTGCTCAGAAACGCGAAAGCAGCAGCGACCCCAGACTCCGAATAGAGCAGTGATGAGTGATGATTACATCACATGTGCCTAAAGTGTATCGCATCATTTTGTAAAATATATGTACCTTGTTAATGGTAGTTCAGGCACAAAGCATTGCATTCACGCTGTCCAAGCACATATTTTCCCAATTTATTACCCAGAAGAATGCTGGTGATTTCTAATCATCTTCCCTGAGTTACGCTGTGGATACTCAAGAATTTAATTATTCAGAGAGGCTAACATCGGTGGGTGAACAGCGAGACAATGCACCTGTTAATCTTCCAATCAAATGTACTTAGCAGAGGCCTTTATTCTTTTTATTTTGTCTAAAGTTCGTGGAACGAAGCTATCAGACTGTTCGTGGAACGAAACTATCAGACTGTTCATGGTACGAGGCTGAAAGATTAAAGTTTTGACGTCACAAGTTGTGAGTTAAAAGCAGAGAACCAGTACTTACTGCCTAACTTGGACAAGTTGGGTGAAGAAGTGCCCTCATCCCAAAATAATTGACGAAACCACGGCTGCAGGACTCAATTAGACCAGCTAAGTTTATTAAGGAAACAGCAAAAGGACAATTGTTTTTATCAATCCTCAGCCCAAGTCTCAGTGAAGACAAATTTTATTTAAATCTAAAATTCACCATCATTTCATCGCTATTTAAACCTGTTAAGGCTAATTGATTATTAAATTTGTTACATGTTGTTTTAAAACTAAACAATCATTGTTAATTCCGTTATTATAGGTATGAAAGCAAACGTATGAGCAAGACTCGTTGATATATATGCAGCTAAACATATAGTTACATCTATAGAGCAACTACTTATTAAAGGAATTTCGCTGGATTTGCAGCAGCTGGGTGATTGAACGAGCTAAAACCATTGCTTAATTCTTCACAAAAGGCGACGGATCAGATATAAGTTAATAGTGCTCTGCTATATGCAGTATTGTTCTTGACTTCTGAAAACATCTTGTGATCACTCCCTTGAGATAGAAGCGTCATTACTCTTCTATCAAGAACTCTGCCAAGAGTAATCTTGTGCGAAGGTAGAAACCTTTGAAGACCCATATTAGATACTCTTGAGTGTTGGCCATTGATGGACCACTACTGTAGAGCTAAGCGGAGGTAATCCGTGACAGAAAGACCGTTAAGCTTACAAATCAATCAATCAATACCCTTTAGCTCACCAAGGAGCATAGCTTTCAACAAACACATGCCAATTTTGAAAGTGGTTTGCAAGGTTAACACTTCAATTTTAAATTCCCATACCGGTACCTGTTATTCAGAAATCTGCAGAGACAAGACAAGAAAATCGACAATCTAAACGTCTTTAGAAAGGTACTTCACGAAAACATCAGCAGCCCCTAAAAACCTTATTGCAAGTACATCTTCACAAAGCCGAGTCGCAAGTACATCGGCAGAAAGACTATTGCAACTACATCACCCCAAAGCCCTACTGCATTGTCCATCGATAGCTCTGCACGACCAGCAAAAAGACCAGCTTCTACAAGAAGTACATCAGAATCTACAGCAAGGAAGCACTATGTAGAATGGACTGCCGATCTAGAAGATGTGCCCTCTCCTTCCGACTTCCTTCAATAATTCGGCAGTCGCAGCTACCAATAAGAATTCTACGTCTGTTTAACATTTTGTGTTTCAATTCTAAGTTGATTAGGTAGGTTTGTAATGTACATATATGACCATTTCTGTACTGTACTTGCTTCAGCAGTGAAAAAAGACCATGTTTCGCTTTAGAACAGTGGCCAGGATCCTAACATGTCGTATGAGCGAGGTATGCCTGTAGTAATACTCAAAAAAAATTTTTTTAATCTGTAAAAATAATTTATTTCTTTAAATGCAAAAATCTATGCAAATGTTCTGAGTAAAAAATTTTTAAGGTTATGTATACGGGCCCCCTAGAAACCATTAATGAGCCCCCAATGATGTCAATGGATCACAGGTTAAGAACCCTTGCTGTGACGTATTAAACTTGTCATCAGCAGTACGTAATCCGTCTGTTAAAATGTGATGAGGGTTTGCATGACATGATTAAAGTGTAGAAGGGAATTGATTAGAAATTCTAATTTACAGCGACATTTAAATTCTTTTAATGTCGTTATGATGCCAACGTTGTTCAACGGGACTTTGCTCTTGTCATAACCTAATTCTGACCCAAGTGCTGACAATTTCTTTATAAAACCTAATATTATTCTGCCATAGCCGTAAGCTTATATTATGTTTTTGTTTCTCTTTCCTTCTTTCAGCAGAAACACCCTGTGTTTATTGTATCACGTGTCTCCCAATGTCATTGTCCCGGACTCTCCAGGGGCTAGCGTCACTGTGGCAACCGTGAACATACTCCCCAGGGTGCCGTCCTATCGCCCAGCACTCGGTAGCTGCGTGACCCCTGCCTCTGACCTTCTCCTACTGGGCCCACATGTGCGAGATTAGGTTGGGCCTGCCCCAGGGGGTCGAAGTGGCAGGGAGTAGGAGGAGGAGAGGAAGGGATCTCGACGCAAATTTGAAAGAGTGGCAGGGAAGAAAATAAGAGTCGGTGGAGATATCGACGGGAGAGAATCCCTAGTGAGATTTGACCCTAGAACTAAAGTACCCATGTTCCCAGTGTAGCTTGCAGCTATGTAGATAGATCTCTGGCTTGTAAGATTAAACACAGTCAGCGGTTATCACCACGGGTTTGGAATACAAAAATAATTGTATCCTGGAGACCCTGCTGACATTTAACCCGACATTATAATCTGCGCTTCTTTCAGCTGCACATTTCTTTTTTGTTTTCCTCCCATAGCTAAGGCTGCAAACACTAACATCCTTCTCTACCCCACCACCTCCAGTTCTCATAACCTTGCACTTTCGCAAACAAATAATAGTGGCGTGAAATCTATTGTGCTGCGTGCAACTAAATTACAAAACAAACTTGTACACTGGGTTCATACTATTTTAATATCTACATTGACCAGGATATTTCATCATGACAAATTTGTCTCCATATCTATCTCACCACCTACTCTTTACTGAACTGGATTTTGAAAGTATGAAACTTGTTGCACCCAAGGACCTACTGAAATCTTCAGTCTCAGATGAGAAGACAAGGCGACTAGTCTGATTTTAATGGACATTAATTTGCTGGCAAACATTCCGTACATAATAAACATACCCTGTGCATGTATTCGTCGCAGACACGTAAAAAATCTAGAAGTAATGAACTAGACACCGGCTTGTGTAGTTCCCAGGTCAAAGGTAAAGATAGTCCTATATCAGATACAGCCGTAGGGAAGTGAAGTGTTACAGACTTCACTATACTAGGTCCAGCATCGAGAGGTGGGTGTTACCGGTTCTCGCTGTCTTTTCTCTCCCTAACTCAAGAGCAACATCGGGTACCCATTTACAGCTGGGTAGAATAGAGCGTGTCCATACCGTGAATCGAACCCAGCACCTTTGCCACGAGAGGTTAGTGCTCTAACCACTGTCAATCAGGCACGTGGAGGTCTCTTACACAACAACAACAACAACAACAAATAAACAACCAATACTGCTCCCTCATTCATGTCGTACACGGCGACTAATATCAGATTGTGAACTGGGCTGGTCACTTGATTATGTCAAACAATTTGCTACAGAAAACACCCCTACTAGAGCATGTGAATACTTTATGGTGCTACAAAAAACACCCCTACAGGAGCATGTGAGTACTTTATGGTGCTACAAAAAACACCCCTACAGGAGCATGTGAGTACTTTATGGTGCTACAGAAAACACCCCTACAGGAGCATGTGAGTACTTTATGGTGCTACAGAAAACACCCCTACTAGAGCATGTGAGTACTTTATGGTGCTACAGAAAACACCCCTACTAGAGCATGAGAGTACTTTATGGTGCTACAGAAAACACCCCTACAGGAGCATGTGAGTACTTTATGGTGCTACAAAAACACCCCTACAGGAGCATGTGAGTACTTTATGGTGCTACAAAAAACACCCCTACAGGAGCATGTGAGTACTTTATGGTGCTACAAAAACACCCCTACAGGAACATGTGAGTACTTTATGGTGCTACAGAAAACACCCCTACAGGAGCATGTGAGTACTTTATGGTGCTACAGAAAACACCCCTACAGGAGCATGTGAATACTTTATGGTGCTACAGAAAACACCCCTACTAGAGCATGTGAGTACTTTATGGTGCTACAGAAAACACCCCTACAGGAGCACGTGAGTACTTTATGGTGCTACAGAAAACACCCATACTAGAGCATGTGAGTACTTTATGGTGCTCCAGAAAACACCTCTACAGGAGCATGTGAGTACTTTATGGTGCTACAGAAAACACCTCTACAGGAGCATGTAAGTACTTTATGGTGCTACAGAAAACACCCTTACAGGAGCATGTGGGTACTTTATGGTGCTACAGAAAACACCCCTACAGGAGCATGTGAGTACTTTATGGTGCTACAGAAAACACCCCTACTAGAGCATGTGAGTACTTTATGGTGCTACAGAAAACACCTCTACAGGAGCATGTGGGTACTTTATGGTGCTACAGAAAACACCCCTACAGGAGCATGTGTGTACTTTATGGTGCTACAGAAAATACCCCTACAGGAGCATGTGAGTACTTTATGCAGGTTTCTTGCAAGCTATATGCTCCATTGGGAGCGACAATGAAAATGAAATCGAACCCAGGACTACCCGAACTGCACCATCGCTTCGCTACAGGGGTGATTCGTGAGTAAACACACTGCCAACTAAGCACAACAGAAATTTTGCTTAAAGAAAAAAAAAGGAATTGAGAAAGAGTATGTCTGCAGTAAATAAGTTAAACACCTTAGACCCAAACCGTGACCACTGAGTGAGTTATTTCTCTTTTGTGTGTATGGAACTGATGACAAGAACCAGACAAGTGTCAGTGGAACAAGAGATAACAAGAACCAGACAAGTGTCAGTGGAACAAGAGATGACAAGAACCAGACAAGTGTCAGTGGAACAAGAGATGAGAAGAGCCGAATACCATCACCAACCAAGATCTGCTTACTCGGAGCAAGCAAGAGGACATGCATACCATCATAGCTGTCAGACGCTGGAGCTAGGTTGGCAATGTCCTCAGAAGAGACCCCGATGCCATCACAAGAACAGCTATGCTTTGGACCCCTGAAGGAAAACGAAAGAGAGGCCGACCAAAAACAACCTGGCGGAGGACTGTGGAGGCTGATATGCAAAGAATGAACCAGAGTACTGGCACTGTACGAAGGACGGCCACCGACCGAGCAAAGTGGAATCAATTTTTTGTTGCCCTACAAGACGCCACTAGGCGTGATGGCCACTGACTGCTTTGACGGTCGGCGGCTAAGGATCAAAGAAGAAGAAATGTATGCAGTAAATAAGTTAAACACCTTAGACCCAAACCGTGACCACTGAGTGAGTTATTTCTCTTCTGTGTGTGTATGGAACTGATGACAAGAACCAGACAAGTACCAGCGGAACAAGAGATGACAAGAACCAGACAAGTGTCAGTTAAACAAGAGATGACAAGGACCAGACAAGTGTCAGTGAAACAAGAGATGAGAAGAACCAGACAAGTGTCAGTGGAACAAGAGATGACAAGAACCAGACAAGTGTCAGTGGAACAAGAGATGACAAGAACCAGACAAGTGTCAGTGGAACAAGAGATGACAAGAGCCAGACAAGTGTCATTGGAATAAGAGATGACAAGAACCAGACAAGTGTCAGTGGAATAAGAGATGAGAAGAACCAGACAAGTGTCAGTGGAACAAGAGATAACAAGAACTAGACAAGTGTCAGTGGAACAAGAGATGACAAGAACCAGACAAATGTCAGTGGAACAAGAGATGACAAGAACCAGACAAGTGTCAGTGGAACAAGAGATGACAAGAACCAAACAAGTGTCAGTGAAACAAGAGATGACAAGAACCAGACAAGTGTCAGTGGAACAAGAGATGACAAGAACCAGACAAGTGTCAGTGAAACAAGAGATGAGAAGAACCAGACAAGTGTCAGTGGAACAAGAGATGACAAGAACAAGAGATGACAAGAACCAGACAAGTGTCAGTGGAACAAGAGATGACAAGAAGACGCTGACGATGGACAGGACACACAATGACGTCATCAATAAACATTATAAGGCAGTTTTTTTTCTGGAATTCTCAGACTATGAGAGGGATAAGACCGAAAAACACATGGAGAAGACACGTAATGAAGGAGATCAAAGATAGTTAAAATATTTTGGCCATTGCAAAAAGACATAAGACCTTACTGCAGTGGCGTACTAAGGGGGGTGCCAGGAGGGCGGTCCGCCCCGGGTTACATCCAGGAAAGGGGTGCCACTGGACATTACTTTGATAGTACGAGTACTTACTGTTTAAAATATGCTTGCAAGTGTTTTTCTTTACAGCAGGAGGGTGTCAAATATAGGATCCGCCCCGGGTGCTAAATTTTTTAGGGACGCCTCTGCCTTACGGAATACCATAATAGAAGGCAGAGCTGAAGGCAAACGTGCAAGGGGAAGACAGCGCTATAAGTGGGAAGATAATATCAAGAGATGGACAGGACATTTTATCAGAGTGTACCATCAAGACAAGAGACAGAAGACGTTGGTGATCCCTTGCAGCCGATCTTTGATGTGAAGATAACAACCGATCTTTGATGTGAAGATACAAGACGATCTTTGATGTGAAGATAACAACCGATCTTTGATGAGAAGATAACAGCCGATCATTGATGTGAAGATACAGCCGATCTTTGATGAGAAGATAACAACCGATCTTTGATGTGAAGATAACAACCGATCTTTGATGAGAAGATAACAACCGATCATTGATGTGAAGATAACAGCCGATCTTTGATGAGAAGATAACAACCGATCTTTGATGTGAAGATAACAGCCGATCTTTGATGAGAAGATAACAACCTTTCTTTAATGTGAAAATAACAATCGATCTTGATGTGAAGATAACAACCGATCTTTGATGTGAAGATAACAATAGATCTTGATGTGAAGATAACAACCGATCTTTGATGTGAAGATCACAGCCGATCTTTGATGTGAAGATGGCAGACGATCGTTGATGTGAAGATAACAGCCAATCTTTGATGTGAAGATAACAACCGATCTTTGATGTGAAGATAACAATCGATATTTGATGTAAAGATGGCAGAGTAATCGTCATTGTGTCTGTTGTTCTTTGGTGTGTAAAATTAGACAACATAACATTTAACTCTCACGTCTGCTTTGTCCCGCGTTTGGATTTAGGCAATGCCGAAAGCACTCCAAGAACCAAACAAGTGCCAGTGGAACAAGAGATGACAAGAACACATTGGAGATGGATATGACGCACACTGAGGAAACTTGTTCATGGCATTACAAGGTAGCCTTTGTTCTGGAACTCTCGGGGTAAGAGTGGCAGGGGTATACCAAATAAGACAGAAAAGGGAACAAAAGTGACAATGATTAGAAGAACGTGGAAAGAACTTGAGCTGATGGCACGTGACAGAAGGACTTGACATGTGTTTGTTGAAGGCCTATGTTCTTTTGGGGAGCTAAGGGGTATAGATTGATGAATTGATTGATTGATTGATGGATTGATTGATTGATGGATTGATTGATGGATGGATTGATTGATGGATGGATGGATTGATGGATAGATTGATTGGTTGATTGATTGATGCATTGGTTGATTGATTGAAAGCCACTTCGTTCTCCCGCGCGGAATAGATGAACAGTTATTAAATGCATAATTCTTCTCTTTTCGTGTCTTATAAAGTCACCACTATGCCTGGCCCATTACAGGAAACCAGCATCCCAGCAGTCACGTGATCTGGCAGCAGTGGTTTCTATAGCTACTTGTTTTACGTTACAATGTTGCCAGTTACGTGTCCAACCTCATATTTGGCGTCTCTTAGGACATGCATGGAGGCAGCGGCGGTGTTAGGCATAGGTAACCTCGGCTTTTGTCTCCCTCGCACACCCTCTCCCTGTAGTACGGTAGTGAGCAGTAGTCATATTTTTGTTCCTTTGTCTCCTTAGAGACCCACAGAAACTACATGGGACACATGCATAATGTTAGCTAGGGCAACTCAGCCATCTACGACATGCATTGGCAGGCCCTCAAGTAAGAAGAGGTATAGTACAACTCAGCCATCTACGACAGAAGAACGCCCTCAAGTAAGAAGGGGTATAGTACAACTCAGCCATCTACGACATGCATTGGCAGGCCCTCAAGTAAGAAGGGGTATAGTACAACTCAGCCATCTACGACATGCATAGGCAGGCCCTCAAGTAAGAAGAGGTATAGTACAACTCAGCCATCTACGACAGAAAAACGCCCTCAAGTAAGAAGGGATATAGTACAACTCAGCCATCTACAACAGAAGAAGGCCTTCAAGTAAGAAGGGGTGTAATACAACACAGCCATCTACGACATGCACAGGTAGGCCCTCACGTAAGAAGGGGCATAGTACAACTCAGCCATCTACGACATGCATAGGCAGGCCCTCAAGTAAGAAGGGGTATAGTACAACTCAGCCATCTACGACAGAAGAAGGCCCTCAAGTAAGAAGGGGTATAGTACAACTCAGCCATCTACGACATGCATAGACAGGCCCTCAAGTAAGAAGGGGTATAGTACAACTCAGCCATCTACGACATGCATAAACAGGCCCTCAAGTAAGAAGGGGTATAGTACAACTCAGCCATCTACGACAGAAGAAGGCCCTCAAGTAAGAAGGGGTATAGTACAACTCAGCCATCTACGACATGCATAAACAGGCCCTCAAGTAAGAAGGGGTATAGTACAACTCAGCCATCTACGACAGAAGAAGGCCCTCAAAAAGAAGGGGTATGGTACAACTCCGCTATCTACAACAGAAGAAGGCCCTCAAGTAAGAAGGGGTATAGTACAACTCAGCCATGTACGACATGCATAGACAGGCCCTCAAGTAAGAAGGGGTATAGTACAACTCAGCCATCTACGACAGAAGAAGGCCCTCAAGTAAGAAGGGGTTTAGTACAACTCAGCCATCTACGACAGAAGAAAGCCCTCAAAAAAGAAGGGGTATGGTACAACTCCGCCATCTACAACAGAAGAAGGCCCTCAAGTAAGACGGGGTATGGTACAACTCAGCCATCTACGACAGAAGCAGGCCCAAAGTAAGAAGGGGTATGGTACAACTCAGACATCTACGACAGAAAAAGGCCCTGAAGGAAATCGGGGTATGGTACAACTCAGCCATCTACGACAGAAGCATGCCCAAAGTAAGAAGGGGTATGGTACAACTCCGACATCTACGACAGAAGAAGGCCCTGAAGTAAGACGGGGTATGGTACAACTCAGCCATCTACGACAGAAGCATGCCCAAAGTAAGAAGGGGTATGGTACAACTCAGAGAAAGCCGAAAGGAATTTTATTTGAACTGAACATTCACATGAAAGGGGTAAAGAAGACGCGGAAATATCTTGGTTGGATGGCACAGGTCAGAGCATATCTTTGTTGTGGACCTGGCTCCACGGGGAAGATAAAAGTTATCCACCTGACAATTATCTAGGCTCTACTGGGAAGATAAAAGTTATCCACCTGACAATTATCTAGGCTCTACTGGGAAGATAAAAGTTATCCACCTGACAATTATCTAGGCTCTACGGGAAAGATAAAAGTTATCCACCTGACAATTATCTAGGCTCTACTGGGAAGATAAAAGTTATCCACCTGACAATTATCTAGGCTCTACTGGAAAGATAAAAGTTATCCACCTGACAATTATCTAGGCTCTACTGGAAAGATAAAAGTTATCCACCTGACAATTATCTAGGCTCCACGGGGAAGATAAAAGTTATCCACCTGACAATTATCTAGGCTCTACTGGGAAGATAAAAGTTATCCACCTGACAATTATCTAGGCTCTACGGGAAAGATAAAAGTTATCCACCTGACAATTATCTAGGCTCCACGGGGAAGATAAAATTTATCCACCTGACAATTATCTAGGCTCTACTGGGAAGATAAAAGTTATCCACCTGACAATTATCTAGGCTCTACTGGGAAGATAAAAGTTATCCACCTGACAATTATCTAGGCTCCACGGGGAAGATAAAATTTATCCACCTGACAATTATCTAGGCTCCACGGGGAAGATAAAAGTTATCCCCCTGACAATTATCTAGGCTCTACTGGGAAGATAAAAGCTATCCACCTGACAATTATCTAGGCTCTACGGGAAAGATAAAAGTTATCCACCTGACAATTATCTAGGCTCTACTGGGAAGATAAAAGTTATCCACCTGACAATTATCTAGGCTCTACTGGGAAGATAAAAGTTATCCACCTGACAATTATCTAGGCTCTACTGTAGTAAAACTGGTATATGCAGGTACACATGTGGACGTATCAAACATGATAACTTTACAATTAATGGACATTTCATGGGACAAATAAGTCTTGTAGCCGATGATGAGTTCTCCCCAAACGTCACGTGTCATTAATTAACCGTCCTGTTTCACTTTGAAATTAACATACTCTCTGTGTACTATTCTCTTTATCCATTACAAAGGCTTTGTACTTACGATGATATGGGAAAACCTAATGTAACAAATTTTGTTAATTTTATTATTAATACCCACACATTACCTGTTCTTAAAGTACTAATCACTCACTTAAATTACTATCCTCTGGTGCAAACTGGAAAAAATTATTGATTTTGTCGATCCAAATGTGCGCATTAATCTACGTCTCTCGCTGTGTTTATGCATTAACCAAGCAATTTCTGGCACATTAGCTGTTAAACTACCAGGAGATGGTCAAAAGGTAGTCCCTTAGCAGATACTGATATAGGGGAGTTAGAGTGTTGGCTATACTAGGTTTCACATTGATGAGGCGGGGTGACCAGCTCCGGTACTCGTTACTTTTGCCTTCACTAACTCAAGAGCAGAGTCAGGTACCCTTGCACATTATGAACAGTTGAACTACATAGTGATGGTAAAAAGGATGTACTCTTAGCAGGTAGTGCGGTAGGGGACTTTACTTGGTTGCAGCTTGATGAAGTGGGGTGACTAGTCGCCTTCCTCGCTGCCCTTTGCCTACCCTACCTAGAGAGCAGAGTCAAGTACCTATTTACAGCTGGGTAGACCGTGTCGTGACACTACTAGGATTTGAACCCAATAACTTTTCCTCGAGAAGTAAGGGCACTAACCACTGCGTCACATGTGCATCGATCTTTATTACAGAATGATCTATAGCTAACATTACTGCTAAATATTAAAACATGCCATATTGACTAAGTATTGATTTATCAGTGAACGTAGTAATGTAATAATATATAGGCAACAGTGGTGTACCTTAGCCCCTTGTTTGTTCCCGGGGTCTGTAAGACAACAAAGATGTATAAGACCATTGCTCCCCCCAGGCCATTCGGAAAAGGCGGCTAACTTGAAGATGTAAGGGACGGAAGGATCCTCAATTGTTTACCTTCCCTTCCCAACCATGTAAAACAAATTACTCCACTACATGAAGAGCTCTGGTGTAGGCTTCTTATAGGTGGGCTAGTGTTGTGGTGGTCCTATCTAATTATATAACGACAAAAGTGAACATATTGATGGGTGAATGGCACGCACAGTGGACCAGTTCTTTTAGTCACTCTATGTAAACACTAAATACAGCATCTGTGACCAGAAGGTGGTTTCCACGGATGACCCACCAAACTTACAATCCTTTAATTTGCAAGGTCATAAATACCAGTTTCTCACTGTCTAAATAACGATAGAAGTTCCATACAGTCTAAATAGCAACAAGAGTTTCTTCTTCTTCTTTGATCCTTAGCCGCCGACCGTCAAAGCAGTCAGTGGCCATCACGCCTTGTGGCGTCTTGTAGGGCAACAACAAATTGATTCCACTTTGCTCGGTCGGTGGCCATCCTTCGTACAGTGCCCCAACTCTGGTTCATTCTTTGCATCTCAGCCTCCACAGTGCTCCGCCAAGTTGTTTTTGGTCGGCCTCTCTTTCGTTTTCTTTCAGGGGTCCATAGCATAGCTGTTCTTGTGATGGCATCGGGGTCTCTTCTGAGGACATGGCCAACCCAGCTCCAGCGTCTGCCAGCTATGATGGTGTGCATGTCCAAACAAGAGTTTCAGACTGTTTAAACATCGATAGGAGTTTCATACCGTCTAAATAAAGACAGAAGTTGTATACCGTCTAAAGAGATCCAGAAGATTCTAAATAGAGATATGATTTCTAACTTTCTAAATAGAGATATGATTTCTTACTTTCTAAATAGAGATATGATTTCTTACTGACAAAATAGAGATATGATTTCTTACTGTCTAAATAGAGGTATGATTTCTTACTGACAAAATAGAGATATGATTTCTTACTTCCTAAAGAGAGACAGCAGTGTACAGGCGGACATTACACAAGATTTAATAGTTTTGTGTTTTTTTAACATCAAAAACTAATAATGTAACTTGATTTTTTTTTCCGAGGTGAAAAAAACAAACAAACAAAGAAACAATACAATCACAATAACAGGATAAAAGTCAAATTTGAACAAAAATGATAAGATGTCATTTAGCTGAGTACTCACATTTGCAAGACTTAGGGCAAGCTTGTTTCCTTCGGGACATGGCCAGAGGTACCCTCAGCAGGCAGGACCAAAGTTGAAACGTGTGATCTGGACAAGCCCCACAGGTCAACTGAAACGAGGTGCTACAAGTCCAGAAAATGGGATAGCGCGACGGGTGTGAACCTTACAAAGAGACGAATTTCACGTAGTCTCTGATTTACAGCAGAGCACCAAACAGTGGTAGTGATTGTACATCAAACGGTGGTAGTGATTGTGATCCGTGTGACAAATAGTTCTGAGGGTGTTAATTACGACACTGCTGCAACGTAATTTATTATTTTTTTTTTAAAGTCAGCATATACCAAAACATAATATATTCTTACAAGTGATAATATTCACAGAGGAAATCAACTCATTTTTGTAACATCTTAATAGATAATACAATTAAAGAAAACACAAATGTTTGTTTTAGTCATTTTGAGTTACCTATAACAGTTTGTACATTTCTGTCCCCGTTGTATTCACAAATCTAAATACGGAGTACGCATTTTTGCTAACCTAAGTTCGACTTTTTTATTAGCCTAATTAGTTTAAAATCCAGTCAAATGTTGTGAGACAAACGATTATATTTTCAGGAAGTATTCTCATCAATGTCCTACCTTGGCCTTTAAAGATTACGTTAAATCTGCAGGTTATGTCAGTGAAGTTATTACTATATGGACTCTGAGCGTAGTATAATTAGTCTGAAAATCCACACCAGCGAGCGAAATACGCAGCTAAAGGCAGCCAAAGCCCGAGCCTTTTGCCGAGAGCTAAGCGCAGCACGGGATGGTAAAGGAGATGTTGAAGTCGGGGAGGATGGAGGAGAGCAGAGGAACTACGTCACAAAATGAATATTGGGTTGGCTGAGAGCTAACAACACCCAAGAGGGGACTCCCCGGGGAGACAACCTTTTAAGCTTAGCCGGAGCCCGACCGCCTGATTGGAGCGAACCCGCCACCCCCTGGAGAAAATAATGCGAAGTATTTTTAGACGGAACAGCGGGCAGGGAAAACAAGCTGCTAGGAGAAGGGAGGCCAAAGGGAGGAAATGGCGAGACAACTACGATGTTGGGTTAGTCTGGAAGATATCGATAAAGTCTGTTTTGTCTCTGTATACGAGACCTCTGGGTATAGGTGATATCTGGACCACCTCCGCTACCATCCGGTTCCAGCAGGCTGTTTTACAAATTCTTCTTCGAGTACATGTTATTTTATTCTCATGTGTGATGTAACCTTCAGTAACATTCCACTCAATAATTAATATTTGTTCTGGCACAGCCCCCCCCCCCCCCTCTCACATTGCATGTTACGTCATATACATATAAGAAAAAAAACCCACTAACCTGATGATGTGCTATGTTTCATACACTTGTAATACATGCTACATTCCGCACTTCAGTAAATGCTAAATTTACAGTAAACATGCTACAATACGCGCTTCAATTCATGCTACATTTACAGTAATACATGCTACATTCCGCGATTCAATAAATGCTAAATTTACAGTAATATATGTTACACTTCGCGCTTCAATACATGCTAAATTTACAGTAATATATGTTACCCTCCGCGCTTCAATACATGCTAAATTTACAGTAATAAATGTTACATTCCGCGCTTCAATAAATGCTAAATTTACAGTAGTACATGCAACAATCCGCGCTTCAATACATGCTAAATTTACAGTAATACATGCTACAATTCGTGCTTCAATACTTGCTAAATTTACAGTAATACATGCTACAATCCGCGCTTCAATAAATGTTAAATTTACAGTAATATATGTTACACTCTGCGCTTCAATACACGCTAAATTTACAGTAATATATGTTACACTCCGCGCTTCAATACATGCTAAACTTCATGCAGCCAACCAGAACAGTATGTGCTTTCATACTTGCCAAAGTCCATGCGTCTACAATTCTTACACTCTGTGGTTTAATAAATGTTATAGTCTGTGCCTTAATACATGCTAGACACTGTGCCTTAATACATGCTAGACACTGTGCCTTAATACATGCTAGACACTGTGCCTTAATACATGCTAGACACTGTGCCTTAATACATGCTAGACACTGTGCGTTAATACAGGCTATACACCGTGCGTTAATGTATGCTCACCATAAATGCTGGACTAGGAGCTTACGTAAAGTATCCAATGGGTAGCATATGAACCACGTGGAGAATTCTGATCTAATTACCAAGCAGGAAATACAGCACAGAAACACACAAAAACACCCACACTGCAATACTCAGCCAATGTAAACAATATTTCTATTAGCTATGATTCAACGCGATTTTCAGTGATTTAAAATCAACACATCAGTCATTGTAAGATAACCTACAAACTGAACATAAAGACTAATACAGTTGCTTGAAAGGACTGACAGTCTGATGGCAAGATTCAACATCAAAGTCGCTCTCCATTGGATACCAGGACACTAACACGCCATGCAACGAAAAAGCAGATAGACTAGCAAAAATAGAAGCACGCATGGTTAAAACAAACACTCCAGTCAACGGGCAAACAGCTAAACTAATACTCCAAAATAACTTGAAAGAGGAATGGCTGAATGGATAAAATGGTTTACTGAACGTGCCATGTATCAAGAAATGACAACATCAACAACTTACAACACATCGTGTAGAACAAAATCTTTTAAGAACAGAACACACTAGGCCCAACAAGCACTTACACAAATTAAACACCTGACATGAGCCTAAATGCGACACCTGCACTCATCCATGTGAGACAGTTCAACGCGTTGACATGCCGAGGACTCTTCCCCAACGATCATTATCAACTCTATACAATTGCAGCCACAGACGACCCCTGAAAACATTCTCCAGAACTGCGCAGCACAAGATGGCCTATGACTCCAGACCTGGCCAAAGGGTGATGAGCTCAGGCAGAAGCTACACGGCTTGAAAAAATACTGGGCATGTGAACTTCGCACTAGTGACGTGCTTGCAGATTTAGCATGACTATAAATTGAACGAAGAAGAAGAAGAAGAAGAAGAAGAAGAAGAAGAAGAAGAAGAAGAAGAAGAAGAAGAAGAAGAAGAAGCAGTTAGTTACAGAAGGCATTTACATTCTTCAGCTTGTCAGTGGTTGCAAAAGAACGATTAACTCAACAACAACTTAACAACCCTCAATGCTTTACTACATGTCAAATAAATAAGCAAATATAGGTAACTAACAGGACATAAAGGATGACATCAGTTAACAGAAAAGAAATTTAAGTGATAGGCTTACCAGGAATCAAACCAAGGGCCACCCAAACGGCGACATCGCCTTGCTGTGAAAGTAAATCGTACAGCCAATGGTTGCACCGCAAAAAGTGCATCATTGGCTGTCATTCTCACGACACCAACACAACTAAGTATGTTATATAGGACCCGTGGACGACCCAGACAATTTAAAGACGTTATCACTAATATAACTTTCCTATCAGCAAGTATAAACCAAATAAAGGCCGAAATCTTTGTGTCCAGTAGTGTGTAATTACTAACAGAAGGCAAATAACACAGAATAGACGGGTAAGCCCAAAGTCATGGGTGGGTGAACTCTTGAATAAATAATGAAGGAAACATGAGTCCTATGGGTAATTAATAAGTAGTAGTGAAGTTGCAAACTGCAACGAAATGTGGAGTGGGTTCGATTCGCAGCAATTGCTGGAAAGACAACAGGAGGCTGACACTTGGGAGTCATTACTGGACTGGGCCCACCTCCCTTAGAGTGTAAAGGAGATTAAATGGCCGAAGCACTTGATCGACGGGGGATCTTCTGATGATCAGACTCCCTCCTGTTGTGGCGCTCAGTATAGAGTTTCCTATCATAAAGAAATTAGACGTTACCGGACAATTAAGAACCGTCACGTGTTGTCAAATATTCGCTGATTCCTCGGGCAATGTCGTCAAAGGTGACTAATATAAGGTTTGGCATAGGGATGGCAACGTCATCATGTAGAGTTAAATTGTGCAACAACCACCGCTGCCAGAACATGTGCTTTGACACACACACACTCACACACACACTCTCACACACACATACACACACAATTTCTTGACTGTTTTCTTCCTTGTGCTCCAGACAAAGAGCTTGTGATCGTAACGTTTACCATTTCTTTGTCTCAAAGGGAAGTAAAAAGGTAAAAGTAGTCCCATAGAATATAGTGCCGTAGGACAGTGAAATGTTAGAGACTGCAATATACTAGGTCCAGCTTGGTAACGAGGGATAGGGGGGGGGGGGGGGGGGGGGGGGGGGGGGGGGGGGGCGGGGGGGGGGGGGGGAGGGGGGAGGGGGGGGGGGGGGGGGGGGGGGGTGGGGCGGGGGGGGGGGAGCGAGGGAGGGGGGGGGGCGGCGGGGCGGGCAGGGGGGCGGGCGGGGAGGGGGGGGGGGGGAGGGGGGGGGGGGGGGGTGGGGGGGGGGGGGGGGGGGGGGGGGGGGGGGGGGGGGAGGGGAGGGGTGACCAGTTTCCTTCTCCGCTGCCTTAGCCTTCCCTAACCCAAGATCAGAGTCAGGTATTCGTGTATGCTGGGTAGACTAGAACTAGTCACCGGGTTTTGAACCCGTTCACTCACCGTTTAATATACTTACTTACTTAGTCGTTCCTCTTCTACCGTGAGGTGTAGAGATTTGGAAGAGAGAGCGCCAGACTATCCTATTGGCTGTCTTTCTCCTGACCTGGTTCCATTCTAGTCCTCGGTCCTTCAAAGATTGTCTAATGTTGTCCTCCCAGAGGACTCTGGGTCGTCCTGGAGGTCTGGATCCCTGGCTCTTAGTTTGCCATGCTTTTTGTAGTAACCGATCTTTTCCAATTCTGTAGTGTGGCGTGAGGGTTTTATTTGGCTCTAGGATCAGTATAGAACTGACAATTACAGAAATATAATTTCTGCAGAAAATGGTGAAGTCCCAGTGTCTGAGAGAACTACTGGTATCACAAATTAGTTACGGCTGTGAATGATCTGATCTCGAAAAATTAGTAGAAAGGAGACCGACATAAATTGCCACCTCCGCTGTGTAACTAACTGTGATATTAAGACAAGGAAACAGATTTTACTTAACAATGATAAAATTGACAAGTCTTCAAATACAATTTCCGTATTATTTATTTAGTATATACACTATCTACTCTTGTGCTGAAGGGTGAATGTTGAAACAATGGAATGTAATGGATTTGTAAGTTTACAAATGATTCATATATATATATATTACAAGTCTTCCAATTATAGGAAACAAATTTATATCAGCTGGGCTGTTAATCACTTATAGTAAATGTATCAGCTGTGCTGTTAATTAAGTATATAAAATTTATCAGCTATGCTGTTATTTTTTTTTTTGTCTCTTGCTATGCTAACTCGCTTTCTCGTCACTGACAGTTACTTTGCTGACAATGCTGACATAAATGGTACTAATGTGTACTCATCTCTCAAAACGTTTTGTTCTCCTTAGTTTGGTTCACACAACACCTGCTGAGGATCGGTACTTTAGCCCACCCAAGACTGAGGGGGACTAAAGATGTAGCTTCTGGGCAATCTCTATGCTCCTGCGAAGTTCCAGGCAGCCGGATTGACTCGAACATACGACCTCAGGTTGGATGACACGAATAAAACCTGTAACAAGTAAAAATAGGGGCTAATTTCTGTCATCAAGCCCACCTATTTCTAGTGTGGGTGAAATGAGCGTGTGTCTCAGGTGTCTGCATGTAGGATGAATGACAACATGGCTCAGTATGAGTTAGCAATAGCGAGACAAGACAGATGTCTACTTGCAAAACATTCTTTCTGACAAATTAATGCATGAATACATCCAATAATAGAAATTCAATACCTGAATACATCCAATAATATAAAGTCAATACATGAATACTGTCACAGTGACTGATAATTTATTTTACCATTCCGTTCCATATGTTATTACTTTTTAATGTCCTGGTTTCCTCGTCATTTGTATTCTTCTTTTCTTTCATTTTTTCCCTTTCTCAGACCCCACCCGCGGTTTGTTTACGTTCTGGCCAGCTGCGGTCAGCTAACGATAACATAATGTTAACTAAACGCACCTGTGGTTCGTTTGACCAGAGAAACATTCCTCTGGTCGCTTTAAGTGTTTGATCACGATACGAGAGGCTCTTTATAGGAAACCCGCTAGCCTAATAAAGTTGGTAGCGAGACTAAAAGGGGAGATAACGACTCACGTTCGTTCTGAGAGATTTGTTGTGGCCCCTGACCATAATATTATGCATTTCTCTACCTGAAGGAATTTTCTTGCGGTTGTTGACTTCTGATGTCTCTAGAATAAACTTTGTCTTACTCCTCATTACGCATTACGCCGAAACATCTGTAGAATCAGGCTATGCAGGTGTCCCAGGGTAGCGTTGGTTGTAAGCTATAAATCTGGTTAGTCTTAATAGACTAACACACTCGTGAATATTTTCCTGGCCCGAGATGGACCATCATGAGATAAGGCAGACTTTAACACAGAACTAAATGTTAAGGCCTATCTCTAGTCATTTTCGGGTTTCAGGGATACCGAATTGCTAGAGTCAAGTCTCCAGTCAGGCGAAGAATGTCATATACTCTTCGTTCTAGAGGGATTCTGAATACAGCTAGCAACCACGAGTCGTCAACCCCATTCCTGAACCTAAACCCTTTGTCAACGCCAAGTTAAGCTCACGCAGTGCAACGAGCCAACGCTAAATCTGAAATCATCTTAGGCAGTAGTAGTTCTCTACTCGCCTATTGGATTACCAGTCAGAGCATTGCGGCTTCCAGAATATCAAAACCGCCCAGCATGTCTATAGCAGAATCTGATATCACCCGCCTTTGTGTGCCTAAACGGGGCACTCAGCCAAACCACAGCCAAACTCGTTTAAACCGGATTTAATGCCAAGCAAGCAATAGCGCCGGATAAGAGCGCCTGGTTCTCTTCGTTCCCAAATAACTTCGTCTGGTGTAGTTCTGGGTTATGAAAACCTCGCACTTATGAGCGTCTACCAGCCCCCTCACGCAATTAGAGGTCACCAATGTTTAGCACCACCAAGGAAAGTTTTGTAGGCGTATTCCCTCACCTTGAAGGATCTACATGTAAGGCACTTTTCTGGAGCTAGCACCTTTGGTCCCACGAAAGCGGACAGGCTGTCGCTCAGTTTGTTTTTTTTGGTCATCAGAAGATAAACAGCGTCTTCCAGCCCCTCACGCAATTAGAGGTCACCCACGTTTAGCACCAACAAGGAAAGTTTTGTAGGCTTATTCCCTCACCTTGAAGGATCTACATGTAAGACACTTTTCTGGAGCTAGCATCTTTGGTCCCACGAAAGCGGACAGGCTGTCGCTCAGTTTGTTTATTTGGTCAGCAGAAGATAAACAGCGTCTTCCAGCCCCTCACGCAATTAGAGGTCACCAACGTTTAGCACCAACAAGGAAAGTTTTGTAGGCTTATTCCCTCACCTTGAAGGATCTACATGTAAGACACTTTTCTGGAGCTGGCACATTTGGTCCCACGAAAGCGGACAGACTGACACGCAGTTTTATTCATTTGGTAAACCAGAGGTAAATAGAGTCTTCCAGCCCACCTCGCGCAATTAGAGGTCACCAATGATAGCACCAACAAGGAAAGTTTTGTAGGCTTATTCCCTCGCCTTGAAGGATCTACATGTAAGACACTTTTCTGGAACTATTACATTTGGTCTCACGAAAGCGGACGGACTGACACTCAGGTTATTCATTTCTCTGTGTTCTACAGGTTTTATGATCGGTGGTCTGTGTGTGTGGTGTTGTTGGTGTATTTTGCATATTTTGATTATTGATGATTATTGATGAGTATTATGCTGTGTATGATGAGATGCAGTATTTTTCATGCTTTTCTTCTTTAATAAAGTTTACACATTTTATTAATGCGCTGTTCACGACCCTTTCATCGATAACTAAATTGTTTCAAGCTCTTTACTATAATCTCTATGTTTGATAAGAGAAAAGAGTGAGAGCATGAGGTGCTTAGACAGTAAAAGTGAGTTGAGGCTTGGAGAGAGAGATCATTTTGATAAATCTTCTTCCAGGTTGTCTCAAGTCCATCTCCTATTTACACCTTTCTGTGTGTGTAATCTATAACTCTGTCAGTCCACTATCCCTTGTCGATTTCACTACTATTGTCCAACTCGACAAATACTCTACACTTTACTCAACCACGACATTAATGGGGGCCAAGCCGGGATATTTTTGAGCTACATTTGATGCACACATTAATGGGAGCCCGTCCGAGATTCTTGAACCCATCTAGTACGACATTTAATGTGTGCTCGATCCGAGGGTGAATCTCTCACAAGATTCTATTCAGATTCTTAGAGTTAGTGTTCTGCAGATTATAGGAATTGCTATCCCCTAGACATATCGAACTATTTCTTTTGGTGGAAGTCGGAACAGCGTTTTTTTTTCTCCACAGCAATCATAAATATTTAGTTACATTTATTGTTCATGCTACACATGAGACAGCTGGTAAAGGTTGCTAGTATCACTGCTGAGTTTTTGGGTTGATAAATCTGACGACTCTTGTTGTAAAAGTCAGAAAAAAAATTTTTAAGGGTTAAATTTTTTTCAGGAGTAGCTCTTTAACGTAAGATAAGAAGCTACAGATAGTCAGACAGAATTTGGATACGATTTTGGTTATGATTATAGCATGTTCTAAGGACATGTAACGGACGTCTATGGAAAAGATAAATTACTGTCAGGTAGTCGGTGCTCCACGAACTTTAAAAGGAGGGGCAACTTGTCACAGTGACTGATAATTTATTTTACCATTCCGTTCCATATGTTATTACTTTTTAATGTCCTGGTTTCCTCGTCATTTGTATTCTTCTTTTCTTTCATTTTTTCCCTTTCTCAGACCCCACCCGCGGTTTGTTTACGTTCTGGCCAGCTGCGGTCAGCTAACGATAACATAATTTTATCTAAACGCACCTGTCGTTCGTTTGACCAGAGAAACATTCCTCTGGTCGCTTTAAGTGTTTGATCACGATACGAGAGGCTCTTTGAAGGAAACCCGCTAGCCTAATAAAGTTGGTAGCGAGATTAAAAGGGGAGATAACGACTCACGTTCGTTCTGAGAGATTTGTTGTGGCCCCTGACCATAATATTATGCATTTCTCTACCTGAAGGAATTTTCTTGCGGTTGTTGACTTCTGATGTCTCTAGAATAAACTTTGTCTTACTCCTCATTACGCATTACGCCGATACATCTGTAGAGTCAGGCTATGCAGGTGTCCCAGGGTAGCGTTGGTTGTAAGCTATAAATCTGGTTAGTCTTAATAGACTAACACACTCGGAAATATTTTCCTGGCCCGAGATGGACCATCATGAGATAAGGCAGACTTTAACACAGAACTAAATGTTAAGGCCTATCTCTAGTCATTTTCGGGTTTCAAGGATACCGAATTGCTAGAGTCAAGTCTCCAGTCAGGCGAAGAATGTCATATACTCTTCGTTCTAGAGGGATTCTGAATACAGCTAGCAACCACGAGTCGTCAACCCCATTTCTGAACCTAAACCCTTTGTCAACGCCAAGTTAAGCTCACGCAGTGCAACGAGCCAACGCTAAATCTGAAATCATCTTAGGCAGTAGTAGTTCTCTACTCGCCTATTGGATTACCAGTCAGAGCATTGCGGCTTCCAGAATATCAAAACCGCCCAGCATGTCTATAGCAGAATCTGATATCACCCGCCTTTGTGTGTCTAAACGGGGCACTCAGCCAAACCACAGCCAAACTCGTTTAAACCGGATTTAATGCCAAGCAAGCAATAGCGCCGGATAAGAGCGCCTGGTTCTCTTCGTTCCCAAATAACTTCGTCTGGTGTAGTTCTGGGTTATGAAAACCTCGCACTTATGAGCGTCTACCAGCCCCCTCACGCAATTAGAGGTCACCAATGTTTAGCACCACCAAGGAAAGTTTTGTAGGCGTATTCCCTCACCTTGAAGGATCTACATGTAAGGCACTTTTCTGGAGCTAGCACCTTTGGTCCCACGAAAGCGGACAGGCTGTCGCTCAGTTTGTTTTTTTTTGTCTTCAGAAGATAAACAGCGTCTTCCAGCCCCTCACGCAATTAGAGGTCACCCACGTTTAGCACCAACAAGGAAAGTTTTGTAGGCTTATTCCCTCACCTTGAAGGATCTACATGTAAGACACTTTTCTGGAGCTAGCATCTTTGGTCCCACGAAAGCGGACAGGCTGTCGCTCAGTATGTTTATTTGGTCAGCAGAAGATAAACAGCGTCTTCCAGCCCCTCACGCAATTAGAGGTCACCAACGTTTAGCACCAACAAGGAAAGTTTTGTAGGCTTATTCCCTCACCTTGAAGGATCTACATGTAAGACACTTTTCTGGAACTATTACATTTGGTCTCACGAACGCGGACGGACTGACACTCAGGTTATTCATTTCTCTGTGTTCTACAGGTTTTATGATCGGTGGTCTGTGTGTGTGTGTGTGTGTGTGTGTGTGTGTGTGTGTGTGTGTGTGTGTGTTGTTGGTGTATTTAGCATATTTTGATTATTGATGATTATTGATGAGTATTATGCTGTGTATGACGAGATGCATTATTTTTCATGCTTTTCTTCTTTAATAAAGTTTACACATTTTATTAATGCGCTGTTCACGACCCTTTCATCCATAACTAAATTGTTTCAAGCTCTTTACTATAATCTCTATGTTTGATAAGAGAAAAGAGTGAGAGCATGAGGTGCTTAGACAGTAAAAGTGAGTTGAGGCTTGGAGAGAGAGATCATTTTGATAAATCTTCTTCCAGGTTGTCTCAAGTCCATCTCCTATTTACACCTTTCTGTGTGTGTAATCTATAACTCTGTCAGTCCACTACCCTTTGTCGATTTCACTACTATTGTCCAACTCGACAAATACTCTACACTTTACTCAACCACGACAAATACATCCATTAATATAAATTCAATACATGAATACATCCAATAATATAAATTCAATACATGAATACATCCCATAATATGTACACCTAGGTGTGATACAACAATGTCCTTCCCCATATACCAGGCCCTCTCTGACAAGTGCTATACTGGTTGGTAACATATATCCAAACAATATTGTTGTGTTCTGATGATAGGAGTTATAAGAGACGAGGACTGTTTGGTTATATTTCAGGTGGGAGTAATCTGAATAGACTGAAGTTATGTGAGACAATAGATTGAGTTATATGAGACAATAGATTGAGTCCTAACAAGGACTGTTTTGGTTATATTTCAGGTTGGAGTTTGTGATGAATTTACCGTGATACAACGTTAAAATATCTCCAATTGTAAAGAGAACATTGTAGGGATAAAAAAAATGCGTAAGATACTAGGAGACATGCTCGCCCATGCCCGCATTTCCTACCGCCATTCAAACTAACTAGTTAGACGTGCAGATGAAACGTTTCCCTTGTAGACGGGAGGATAACGGAGATATAAAAAAGGAAAAATATGACTGAACACGTGTTTGAACCTAATGGGCAAAAAGACGCAAGTTGTAGTTTAAGTAATAAAAGAGAAAAAAAATCACGCCACTAGTTAACACAATGTAAGGAAATGGACAGAAAAGACCTTAGCTCTTATTCGAAACAGTCATTTCTTGGACGTTTTACGATACTTGGTTGTTTTATTTGAATTCAGCGGCAAACGCCGTGGAGAATGTGCAACAACAAATTTCAAAAACTAACCTTGAGAAAAAAATATGTTTTTCTTAATAATAAAGTTATGAATATAAAACCTAGCTAGTTTGATAGCCCATCTTAAGCAGAGAAATAATATACTTTCATTTATACAGACGGACAGATAACATGGAAGATATTGACGAAAGACTGTATTGTTCACATCATACTGGCGGACAGTATTGTTGTGCACACTTTCACTAAAGCCTCAAAATTGCGTCCTTGAGACACGGAAATGCAAAAAATCTAGCTGTAATGAACGAGAGGGGGAAGGTTGGAGAATTGTGGCTAAAAATAGCTTAGGAGGCAGATTTGTGTAGGGGTTTGCGTGTAGTTGGTCCAAGAAACAAGTGTGTTTTTGTGAAAAACCAAGTAGAGACAGACGGACCAACAGACAATAATACATACTTGACTGAGATCTGACTGAAATTTGACTTTTGGTTTGAAGATTTGAAAAAGTTAGGGGGGAAGTCTGTGATTGGACAAATGTATTCATATTAGCGGGATAGAGACGCGCATTTTTGCCATTTGATAATAGTCTGTCAAGTAACACAGTCAGTTATTTCCAGTGGTGTTTTCCCAGAAGATATTATATACAATTTAGTGGGACGCCATACTATAGCCAGCAGCTCAGCTGAGTTTTGCTAGCATTAACTGTGTTCTCAATTCTGAATTCTGGTAAGAATGAAAGCATTTATCTTGTATATTTTAATATTTTGAGTGATTGATACTGCCATATCATATAAAATGATTACGACAAGTGCTCGCTCTAGGTCCCCAGCCCAAGTTCAGGGTCTAGAGACAAACGAAAAATATATGGACGCCTAACTAAGACTATGGAAGGCGGGTCTATTATTGAGATCAGTGGGAACATATTACCTATCTTATTGAAGAAAAGAGGAAACTATTGAACATATCTCAGATGCAAGGCAGTCTTGGGGAACTGGTACTATATGAAAACAACTGGGTAAGATGTGCTACGTTGGTCAGAGAGATCTGACCCATTCTGTGTAATGTTGATGTGTTGTGCTGTGTGTAAGAGTGGTGCAGTGGATAGAGTACTGACACATGGCACAAATTTTGTTTCAGAATTGTGAGTTTCTGTTGTGGCACTAAAGGTAGTGCCACATACTTAAGCAAGAATACACAAGCAGATGTGTGTGCCGCCTAACATTTGTGTCGGTGCAGCCTAGCATTGTATTCCAGCTACAGAGAGGAGTGGGCCACAGGAATCCTGTATCAGATCTTCACAGACAAGATGAGTGAATACGTGGCCTGCTGAAGATTCACCAGTATTAACCAGTATTTAAAACCACCACAAATATTTCCCTATCAAATATATACTGAATTCTTGGGAAATATAACATTTAACTACAGTCTATAAGTCAATGGACAAAGCTTGTTGTAGTCACAGAGTGGGAGTGATGACACCACCCCAACAGCACATCCAGTAATAGTTCTCCCAGAGACAACAGAGATATTATTAATATTCACCAGTCTTATAAAATACCTATGTACACAAATTCCATTTTATTATGCCATATATTTATGCATTCCATTTATAACTCCATAACATTTCATATGTTCTGACCAAGATAAAACATTGGTTCAGAACTAATAAATTTAGAAAAAATTGTTAACATATAAACTAAAACAGTCTGAGTTAGTTCGGTGTGTTATAGATTTTATTAATATTATTAGACATATTAATTACCTGTGTGTGTTTGTATAGTATATTACAAAACATTACATTTCAGTACCCTAGACTTTTTAACGTAGCTACATTCATGATAGTAAAAGAGATATGTTTGAGGTCGTAAGTGGTAGTAAGAAGGGCCTTCTGTAATTCACATAAACATTTATTTCAGGAGCCTTCACAGCTGACCTCATACATTACACTAGATAACATAATCACCATACAATACCATCAAAAACCACTACAGAGTTAGATAAGACAATAGATTGATGAGTCCTAACAAGGACTGTTTTGGTTATATTTCAGGTTGGAGTTATTTGAGACAATAGATTGAAGTATGAGTCATATTAGTCTTCGTCTTCATCAATCATATCAGGAAATACAATCATTATACCTAATTCCCCAAGATACAATCAGTAACCTGATACATTCATAGTGAACCAAATATGTTAAATATATACAGGTGTAGGTAGTATAAATGACACACAACAAATACCAACATTATATACTTGCTGTAGGCCTATTTTCCTACAAGTATAGTAATTATGCTTACCCTCTAAGATTTAAACAGGCCAGGTTTTGACTCGACTAGTGAAGCAGGCTCACAGGTCAATGCACTCAGGTAAGCAATAAATCAAGGTTGACAGCTTCTTTTCTCTTCTTCGTGTTGGTGTGCGTGTTTTTGCATAAAATCTCGCCCGAATATATAGGCAGGTGAGGTAACTTCTACTGCTTAGGGAAAGCTTTTGGTTGGTTCCTGGCGTGGCAAGCTGATTGGTTGTCTGCAGTTTAGTACCATGCCTCGTACCGTCCTTGACCTAGACGAGTCCCGAAAAAAACACGGCTTTTGGCTAATTTTATTGTTTTTTTCCGCCATATTGGGTGACAAGATGGCCCCGATCGAGATCCGAAAAACATGACTTAAGCCTAATTTTATTCTGTCTCAGAGAATGGTGAACGTTGCTCGTTGATTCGTTGGGCTCTCGACATAGTTTTTTAACTAAGAAGTGGGTTTACACACACTCGTTTCACGACATGTAGACATGGCCAAACCATCTGAGTTAGGACTGTTCTACTTGTATCTTCAGAGGTTGGGTTTTTAGGCCTTGACGTATCGTCTGGTTGGGAACCATGTCTCTTCTTATTACTTCAACCGCCTTCCTCAGATACCTCATTTATGAGGTTTGAATCTGGCTTTTGTGGGTTGTAGTCATTGCCCATGACTCGCATCCATATGTCAACACTTGGACGTAGTTGGAGCGGTATACAGCCAACTTTGTCTTCTTGCCAACTTCTCTTTTGCTGAGGAACCATTCATTTATGGCCTGAAAAAGTCTCACGGCTGCTGCTGTTCGGGTAGCCAAATCTTCTGATGTCTTCTTTCTTCTCGTAATATTAATCATGGTTTTTGTTTTAGAACTGCTCATGACCATCCCTCTCTTCTCCAGCTCTTCCTTCCAGACTTGCAGGTTGGATTGAAGATGGTACTCTGATTAAGCAATCAGAACAACATTATCGGCAAATGCCAGCTCTGAAATAAAACCTGTCTCATCTTCCAGTATCCCATTGAATATCTTGTCCTCTCCCCACATGCCTTCTGTGATGATGTACATTGATACACCGATAGAATTATTAATTATAAGTATAAAAATAAGGTAGAAATGAAAATAGTGGAGTTAAGAAGTTTCGTCTTCACCCACGCCGCAAGCGCGTTGATTTTAGCAGACAGTATTGTGAAAAAAAAATAGTACCATCGTTTTCTAGTGTCCTTGAAAAACTATTTATAACATTGTGACACGAAAAGCCTATTCGTCCAGACGGAGTGAAAGAGGGAGAGACAGAAAAATGACACCGTCTGCACGCGTGGCCGTTTGAAAATACGACAAAAATTCAAAATATGTTCGGCACTTGGGTCACGCAAACAACCTTAGCTCTTATAAAACTGACGTATTTCTGACGTAATACGGGAGACTATCGTTTTTAGTTTGAAAATAGCGGTAGAAAGAAGTAAACAGGTGGTAGTTTATAGATTTCAATATTGTTGAAGACTAATATGGAAAAAATTATGGAATTTTGAACCATTATACATAGGCTCATAAAACTTATATATATTCGGGTGCCATAGTGTCTCCTGACAAAAAATATGTTTTCATTTACCCTATAGTCCAACTAACAACCAAGATATGATCATAATACTAGATAGTTACAGACTCATTGACTAACACATTAGTGTTCTGACATTCGCTAGCGGTAACGTATTTTTGCACGAGTTGTTGAAAAGAGGCATGAGAGGGTAGGGCAAAGTCCAAAAGAGGGGAACGTTAGGACTGAGGTAATATGATTTGGAGCGGAGTTTGAAAGGGGGAAAGAAATTATGGGATGGCTCAAACTGAATTTTTTTTTGTAGTGTTAGGCCAAAACCAAGTCTATTTTTGACGAATGCCAAGTTTGGACGGACAGACCGACAGAAGTACACCAACATTGGACCAAAATTGGACCTTAGATTTAAAAATTTGAATTGACAAACTTAGTAGTTAGATCTCATTGGTCGAAACCGTTTAGATTACTGGGAAAGTTGAAGGCTAGGTGCCATTTTCACGAAGACTGTTCATAGAAGCAGGACGCTTGAGAGCTGAGAAGTGTGTCGTGCCTTGAATATAGATATAAGTAATAAACAGTATAAGGGCGCCATAGTCCAGCAAGCAGTACATCTGAGGTTGTGCTAATTCAACGTTCCTGTGTGTGTATTCTTTGAATTGTGGTAAGACCGAAATTATTAACATTATTTATACTATTAATTATGTTGTTTGACTTGGGTAATAAAGAAAACATTACGACTGTAAGTAAAGAAGTCATTAGTAGACTTATACAAGCCTATTTGTTGCTCCACCATGTTATCAAGCTACCAGAGAGGTAGTAGTAAAATATTTATAGATTGTCACCAGGAATCACATCACCTATCACATTGTATGGGAAAAGATAATTGAGAATGGCAGAGGCGTTGCAGACATTAAGGAGAGGAATATGAAAACTTGTACAAAGTGTTACCTCATTTTATGGAGATGTGCTGAGTTGGTCAGAGAGATCTGATCCAGGTCTTTTAGGTTAAATATTGTATTGTTTGTAAAATTGGTGGATTAGGTATTATGCTTGTCGTGTGAAATTCTAATCCACATATATAAATTAAAAAGTAAATGTAAAGCCTAACAAATAACTTCAATAAAAGGAAAGAAGAATGGTAAAGATCAGTGCGGTCACAATGACTGTACTCGAAATCCCCCTTGTTTTCTAATTCGTCTGCAAATTATAACGTTCCACGTTGATAGTAAAAGCCTACTGCATCACTACACGCTTTCTTCAATAAAACGTGTACTGCCTTTCTAAGAAAAACCTTGAGATACGCAAGCTGACCTATATTTAATATTCCATTCATGTCATTTTATACACTAAGTTACCATAAACGAACGGACAGATGGACTTAGGATAGAAAGAAAGGGAGGGCTGAAAGCCGGGACGCATACAACACTAAACACGCGTCTCGCTATACAATTACTACCATCACGCGTGTAAGGCCACAAGCACTAGCTTTTTTCTAATCGACAGTGATAAAAAACACTACCCATACGAGAGTTAGGTTTAAAAAACTTACAAAACGCTTATTAGGAAACATGACATTCTACTGTTTTATGTCTGAAATCCTGACATTAGTATGACAGTACACCAGACACCATAAAGTTTGGAAGTGAGGAGGTGGTAACAGCACGACTATCCTAGAAGAAAATGCATATTTTGAACGCAGCCACTTAGCTCCTTTAAATTTGTATATTTGGGTTCCTTAGGACTTGCTGACAAAGAATATGTTAAACGTTACGCAAATAGTCTAGGAATTAACAAATTATAGCCAAAAGAAATAGTGAGGGTGTCAGACAACCCAAAAATCAGAATCGCTCAGTGGCAGATTTTGACACCACCATTGTACGGGAAATAGGCCAACATGTTACCTCCTATTTGATTGGCGGAAAGTAAATGTAAGGCTAAACACGATTAGTCGGACTATAAATACTACTTCTTTGTTGTTAGGGGAAACAGTAGTAGAGGTACTTTTTTGAAAAGCTGTGTAAACATGGCTCGATTGGTTAGACCCGCCAATATAGGCAATTAGAAGCGTCAGTTTAGCACCACATTTTCAAATAAACTTACTAAAGAACCAGTGCGTTGAGCGCCAGTGCATATTTTTATAAATAAAAGCCTGGGACATCGGCAGATCGAAATTGTGCTATATTCATTGCCAGTCAACGTAACTGTGTATTATTCCATGAATTGTGGTAAGCTTGATATATTCAATATCTTTTTAATGAAAATTGAATGTAAATTGATAATTTATGTCTGTAAATGTGTGTGGTTCAGTAGCGAACATGAGGCAAGGCCTATATAGTGCTCCAACCTGAACAGAAGGTGTCGGAGAAAGGTAAAACTGCATGGAATGACCAAACAGTACACTGACACCTATCTTATTCACTAGAAGAACTAATGCTGGAATTGCAGAGGCGTAGTGACCATTAGGGAGGAGTATACTGGTGTAAATTATTTCAGATGAAGCTGACAGTTGGCCTACCGCTCTGAACTCAGTGTTTGTCATGTATTGTGTTCAGTCTATAAATAGATTATAAATTAGTTATGAAGTAGGAGGTACAACCTTCTTGTTTCAGGGACTGTGGTCCTAAAGTTATTGAGCAGCACCTGGTCTGAGCTTTGCTGAATCTGGAGGCTGACAGCATACTCCTGGGTCCAGATAGCGACTAGTAAGGTGTCTCCAGAACACAGGGGAGCAATCGAGCAGAGGAGTCTTTTCCTGCCGCCATCACGAAAGTTAAGCCTCTGTGGCCAGTGGAGCTCAACCTTATGTGTCCCCTCAAAAATTGACATTTTAGAAGAAAAAAAGAGGGACAATACCTTGTTTAAATTGACAGGAACTGTGAACTTTTTCCCCATACTATTTCTCAGATAAACAAACACTTGAAGTCATGATGACAAATAACAACATAGCTTGAAAAACAAAACCAGTATTACCTCATAGTACTACTACACACTGACACACATAGGATAATATTAATAAAATATGTCACTACAATGTTCATATTTATAAATTCTGTACATATAAATTGTGATTACATTTGAATGTGATTCCTGGTTCACTTTGTAGTTGAATCAGGATATATAATAGTGAAAGTAATTAATACATAAATATTTGAAACTTTACCAGTGACTCATTTAAGATAGTCTTATAGAGTGTTAAATGTGTGTGAGTGTCACAGTGTTGTCAAGTGTGGTGGAATAAATTAAATTGTTTATCTGTCTGTTGTTGTTGTGACTTACACTTCATCATATACATACCCTAGACATTTAACGTAGTCATCACAATATTCAAGAATAATTCTGACTGAGTTATAAATGTGGTAGCAAGTAAGGTTATCTGTAAAACACTACACCTATTAGATACAGATACCTTCACAGCTGATCTCAGTCAGTACACTAAGTCCCCTATAAATATTTATATCATCCCACTTTACCACATATATTGGGGTCTCGCTCCCGGGATTTTGAATCTTTCCCTATTAAAAATATTGGGGGTAATTCACTTCAGGGAATAATAGAAATTAAAAAGGTATCCTTGGGTGAAAATAACTAACGTTGAGCTCTCAGTGCCTGTGGTGTCTTTGGATAAGTAATATCAAATTGTATTGTTTAGTTAGACATTATATAAATTTACCTGTTAGAAAATGGCGGACCTGGCCAAATTTCGATCTGCTGCTGTACAGACTGCGAAAGAGTTAGGAATGGACGGGCAAATTATGATTGCTTATGTCACTGCTGAATGTGACAAATATATTGAACGGGAAGAAAGAAGATTAGAAAAAGAGGCCGAAAGAAAGTTAGAGGCTGAAAAGAAAATTAAGAGGTTGCAGATTGAGGCTGAGGCTAAGAGGTTGCAGACTAAGGCTGACAAAGAGGCTAAAGCATTGGATGCAGAAAGAGAACAGAAGAAATTAGCTGCAGAAAGAGAAGAGAAGAAATTAGCTGCAGAAAGGGAAGACAAGCGATTAGATGCAGAGAGGGAAGCAGAAAAGGAGAAGAAGAGATTACAAATGGAGCACGAGTTACGACTAAGGGAGTTTGAGTTTCAAGGCCATGCTCCTGAAAATGGTGCCAGTCCCTTTACCTCTGATGCCACTGCTAGCCAGGGAGCCTCAACCTCAGCTATGAATTTTCATTTAGATCATTTTGTTGAGAAAGACGATGATATTGAGAGCTATCTAAATAGATATGAACTATTAGCTACCACATATGGGTTAGAGAGAGAGAAAGGTGGAGCTTAAAGTTATCTCAAGAGCTTCGTGGGGCAGCTTATGAAGTTTTTGCCAAAATGAGCAGAGGTGATCAAGAAAATTATGACATGCTAAAGCAGGCTCTTTTGTTAAGATATGAAAAGAACGCAGAATTTTATAGGAAAAAATTTAGGAATGCTAAACTACTGTCAGGTGAAACCTATCACCAGTTCTCTGCACGGTTAGAGACATACTTGGAGAAATGGACTTCTCTGGGGAAAACCCAAGATCTTAAGGAAATGGTCCTTATAGAACAATTAAGAGAGTCCATGGCTCCAGACCTGAGAAAGTTTCTCATGGAACAAGGTGCAGAGAGGCTGGGTGAGTTGCTAAATGTTGCAGAAAGGTATCAAGCGGCTCAGGCAGAGGTATCAGTTAATAAAAAGAAACAGGTGGATAATTTTAGGGCACCACAGAACTTTAATAAATTTGATCCTAGAGATCAAAACAAAGGTAAGCACCAATTTGAAAGGCCACGGTATGACAATAAAAATAAAACCCCACAATTCGATGAAAGGAAATATGATGAAAGAAAATCTTTCAACCAAGGGAAAAGGTGGTGTAAAAATTGTAAGATGAACAATCATGACACTGACCATTGTAGAAGGAAACCTCCTCATTGTGCTGCTATGACATCTGAGAAAAAGGAAAAAAAAGGTCAAACCTGCAGAACTACAAGAACCATACCATCTCCCAGTGTGTGAAGATGTCATCTGTAATGGTGTCACTATAAGGTGTTTATATGATACCGGTTTAGATTACGATTCCGTTGTGAGTTCTCACCTGGTGCAGGCAGATCAATACACCACAGAAACAGTGGAGATTCAAACTGCAACCAAGGATGTAGCTACCATGACACTTCCCGTCGCCCGGATAAAGGTGAAAACGCGATATGTGGAAGGAATCATAAAAGCAGCAGTGATAAATGAGCCAATCTACCCTCTGATATTGGGGTGTAGATATGTCTTCTCGGGGAATCCCAAGAGACCTGTGATATTGGCAACAGTGCAGACCAGATCACAGTCTAAAAAGGAGGAGGATAATCCAATAAATACTCATCCAGATGAGATGAGGAAGGCACAGGCGGAGGACAAAACACTCAAGCCGTGTTTCAAGAAGTTGCCCAAATCTCATACACCTCCAGGCAAGGGAGAATTTTATATGAAGAACAAACTGATTTATAGGAAGGCTGGATCTGAATCCAATGGTCACGGACAGCTGGTCCTTCCCACTTCATATAGGACTAAAGTGTTGGAACTAGGGCATGCGATTCCCTTCAGTGGTCATATGGGGATCAGCGCAACAGGACAGCGTATAGCTTGTCACTATTTCTGGCCAGGGATAACTGAAGATATCAAACGATATGTAAAATCCTGTCCAGAGTGCCAACGAGTAGCACCTAAACATTGGACTGCGCCAGCAACTCTGGGAGAAATGCCCATAGTGGGAACACCCTTTGAGAGAGTTGCCGTGGATCTTGTGGGACCTCTCACCCGAACCAAGAGAAGGAACAGCTACATTCTGACTCTGGTGGACACTTGTTCTATGTGGGGAGAGGCGGTAGCCCTGTCATCGATTGATTCTAAACATGTGGCAGAGGCATTGCTCACAATTTTCACAAGGTTAGGCTTTCCCAATCAAATCTTGACTGATAATGGCTCTCAGTTCAAGGGGAAACTAACAGAAGAAGTTTTCAGGATCTTCCAGGCCAAACACTTCCATTGTAGTGTGTACCACCCACAAGGGAACGGCCAAGTGGAAAGATTTAATGGCACGTTGATGTCGATCCTGAGAAAGTTGGCACACGAAAAACCAGATACATGGGATCAGTACCTTCACGCCGCCCTCTTTGCTTATCGGGAGGTACCCCATAGTTCAACCGGAATGGCCCCGGCAACATTATTATTTGGAAGGCCAATAAAAGGTCCACTCGAAGCTCTGTTAAGAACGTGGACTGATGAAAAGGCAGAGGAAAATATTACATCCTCATACCAATATGTGAATGAGCTGACCACTCGTTTAAAAAACTGGCTGGAAACTTGCCAATGAAAATTTGAAACAAGCCAGGAAGAAACATGCTGCCTATTATAACAGGAAAGCTAAAGACAGAGATTTGGCTGTGGGAGAGAAGGTACTGCTTCTTCTGCCCGGTAGTCAGAATAAGTTACAAATTGGATGGCAAGGTCCATATACAGTTCTAGAGAAGGTGTCTAGAACCAATTATAAGATAGATAAGAAGGGGAAAGAAAAAATCTATCATGTGAACCTCCTGAAGAAATATTTGGAAAGAGAAAATCAGGAAGAGACACACTTGTTGACCTTGTCCATCGCAATGAAGATGAAAAAGGAACCACTTTCATCATTTGAATATCCATTACACCCCTGTGAGACAGCGGCACAGGTGAAAATCAGTACACATTTAACGAAAGAGCAAAAGAAGAGAGTACAACAGGTTCTAGATACTCATACAGAGGTGTTAACAGACCGACCAGGGAATACAAACCTATTGGAATATGATATGAAACTGATAGACCCCACACCTGTCTGTATGAAACCCTATTCGATTCCTTTTGCTAAGGAGAAAGCTTTGAAGGAAGAGATAGACTATTTGTTGAAGGAAGGAATTATTTCACACAGTGAATCTTCGTATAGTTCCAGTGTTGTACTTTTAAGGAAACCCTCTGGAGAACATAGACTCTGTATAGATTACAGGAGACTGAATGCTATTACAGAAGGACAGGTGGATCCATTGCCGGATACAAATCAGTTGTTTGCCAGGCTAAATAAAGCTAAATATTTCTCAAAAGTGGACCTGAGTAAAGGATACTATCAGATTCCAGTAAAGCCTGAGGTTAGACCATACCTAGCTTTTAGTACCTCAGAAGGACACTATGAATTTAACAGATTGCCATTTGGATTGAAGAATGCACCTAGTGTCTTCTCTAGAATGATGAGAAAATTATTGGACCCTCTGAATAATCCATGTATCACAAATTTCATGGATGATATCCTTATAGCAACAGAAACATTTGAGGAACACATTGACTCTCTGAACATGCTGTTTAATCGACTTAGAGAAGCGAATTTGACAGCCCGACCAACTAAATGTTGTGTTGGATGTAAAGAATTAGAGTTCCTGGGACACACAGTTTATCAGGGAAACATGACCCCTGACCCAAAGAATTTAGAGAAACTAAAGAAAGCCCCGAGACCACAAACCAAGAAAGACGTGAGATCTTTTGTCTCATTATGTGGTTTCTACCAAAAGTATATCAAAAACTTTAATTCCATATGTGCACCGTTAACTGATTTGACACGTAAGGGAAATCCAGATCGAATTACATGGACACCACAATGTGAAATGGCTTACCAAGAATTGAAGGAAAAGCTCACAAGTAAACCTATTTTGAAATTACCTGACTTAAGTCAAGAATTCATAGTAAGGACAGATGCCAGTAATATTGGGTTAGGTGCAACTTTGCTACAGAAATCAGATGCATTGGATGGGGAATTAAGCCCAGTGGCATATGCTAGCAGAAAGTTGAATAAAGCTGAAACCAATTACTCAACTAGCGAAAAGGAATGTCTTGCAGTAATATGGGCGATAAAGAAATTCAATATTTATCTGTATGGTAAGGCATTTAAGTTGCAAACGGATCACAAACCCTTGTCGTTTCTAGCGCAAGCTAGACATGAAAATTCTAGATTACTCCGTTGGTCATTACTGATGCAACCATATGAGTTTAGCATAGAGTATATAAGTGGAAAAACAAATCTGGGAGCGGATTTTTTAAGCCGCCATCCGTGTGATGAGAATCACCCTAAGCCCCAGGAAAGATAATAAATTTCTCTATGTGTATATAGAATTATAGACTGACATATAACGTCTGTTTCAAGTGGGGAGAATTTGTCGTGTGAAATTCTAATCCACATATATAAATTAAAAAGTAAATGTAAAGCCTAACAAATAACTTCAATAAAAGGAAAGAAGAATGGTAAAGAACAGTGCTGTCACAATGACTGTACTCGAAATCCCCCTTGTTTTCTAATTCGTCTGCAAATTATAACGTTCCACGTTGATAGTAAAAGCCTACTGCATCACTACACGCTTTCTTCAATAAAACGTGTACTGCCTTTCTAAGAAAAACCTTGAGATACGCAAGCTGACCTATATTTAATATTCCATTCATGTCATTTTATACACTAAGTTACCATAAACGAACGGACAGATGGACTTAGGATAGAAAGAAAGGGAGGGCTGAAAGCCGGGACGCATACAACACTAAACACGCGTCTCGCTATACAATTACTACCATCACGCGTGTAAGGCCACAAGCACTAGCTTTTTTCTAATCGACAGTGATAAAAAAACACTACCCATACGAGAGTTAGGTTTAAAAAACTTACAAAACGCTTATTAGGAAACATGACATTCTACTGTTTTATGTCTGAAATCCTGACATTAGTGTGACAGTACACCAGACACCATAAAGTTTGGAAGTGAGGAGGTGGCAACAGCACGACTATCCTAGAAGAAAATGCATATTTTGAACGCAGCCACTTAGCTCCTTTAAATTTGTATATTTGGGTTCCTTAGGACTTGCTGACAAAGAATATGTTAAACGTTACGCAAATAGTCTAGGAATTAACACATTATAGCCAAAAGAAATAGTGAGGGTGTCAGACAACCCCAATATCAGAATCGCTCAGTGGCAGATTTTGACACCACCATTGTACGGGAAATAGGCCAACATGTTACTGATATGAGTAAATATCATATCATGTTTTGTATTCGATCACTTCCTGATATATATTGCTTACACACGGTATCCCGTGGTTGCAGGAAGTGACGTCTTGACTTCTGCTCTGAATTGATAGCAGACGTGAGTTTTGATTTGGGACAAGCTAGCGTCTCTAACCGGCAGTCTGCTTGTGTCGTTTGACCAGTATGCATGGAATGTGTCCAGTAGGACCTGATTTTAGATTGTGTTAATTGCCTTTGGGCATCTTTATATTGCACCTGCAAGATCGATTACCATCACTGCCTTATGCATTCATTAACGGTATAATGTCAGATAAGTCTTAGCAGTGTGTATAGAATTCTTGGGCACGTAAGTTGACTGTTCCATTAAAACTGAGATTATCAGAATCAAGGACAGTAGAGACATGTGCTAGTAAAAGCTACGATGTCGTACCATACTCAATGTGGAGTACTGTGTCATTAAATGTATGAATTGTGCCAAGAAGTTAGGCCTTGTTACTGAGTACATGTGGTGCGGGCCAGGGAGCTTGTGTGTGACTGGCCATATTTAAATATATTATAATTCCTCAAATGGAATATACAAGGAGAACCCTGGAGGGTATTCAGCAGGCCACTGTAATAAGGAGTGTCAAGCCTTAAGTCTAATGCACTCTTACCACAGGACGTCGGGAGGACGGTTCCTGAAGAAATAATAATATTCCTAAATTTACCCCGCACCATTTCTGGGGGCCAAGCCATTGGATGCCTTACAAGCCGAAGAACGCCTAACGAGTCGAGGACTATTTTTTCAAAATGGCGGCACGCATCGTCTGCCAAACTTTTTTTATGAATGGAAGGGATTTCCATCAACATGAATGTGCCTCAAGTTGTCACTAAGTTATAAAAGTGACCCATTGTTACACAGAAGTCATAGGAACTGACTATCTTCATCCAAGAATCAAGTATTCTGTCAAAAATCATGGACCAGATCGATATCCTTCAATGTCAGCATGAAGCAATCCTAGGCCTAACCAAATACTAGGCTACGATCATCACTACATACCTTGCTTGTCGAAGTCTCAAGAAGGATTGTTTTCTTGGCAACAGATAAGTCTGTTTATTGTTACATACAGCTTGGCTGTGAATACAATCTGTTTGCCTGATATCTGACTTCACCATATGTGTTTTCATTACGTGTTTTTGGTTTTGTAACTAGCGGGCAGGATGGAGGGACTTGATTTGTGATCATTCAATACCGCGAAAGCTAGGTCGAATGAGCAAATCAAGCGTTCTGTAGGGCAGTATCTGTATGATTCAGATAGAGGACCCAGCATATTCTGCTGGTTGTATAAAAGTTTGCCTCTATTGAATTTAACAGATCCATTTTTGTTAGCTGTGTAGTCATGTTTACCTATTGTTTGTTCTCATAAGTACTGTCATTGTTATATTTTATTTAGTTCGTTGCATTATTGTTTGTAATATTGTCTATTCTCATCTGACTATCTTTCATTTCATAGATGTCATAATTGTTGTGATATGCGTCTTGTCTTGTCTAGTTGTACTAGAGCATTAGTTTAAATTAATTTATATATATATATTTTATAGTTATTTCCTTAGTTAACCATTTGTATTCCCTTTAGTTGCTCGAACCCTGTCTTGCTGTTCTTACTTGTTGTAGTTTCTATTTTTTTCATTGCTCCATATTGTTTATCTGAATACATCTACTATTGCAATTATAAATTGATCTGAGATTGGTGGATGAAGTATTGAATATTTAGCTGACATATTCATATACATAAAAGTTAAAATATTGTGTATTATTGAGAAACACAAGAATAAGCAACCATGACTTCATTAAAGGATTTATTGAAGATTGGGAAGGAACTTAATTTGGAAGGTCCAGCTTTGCAAGCTTATATTGATAAAGAAGTAAACAGACAAGAAGAACTTCGCAAAGAGGAATTGGCTGAAAAAAGGAGACAAGAGGAACTGCACAAACAAGAAAAAGAAAGTGAATTGGAGGAAAAAAGGAGATCAGAAGAGTTGGCTCTTGAAAGAGAAAAATTAGCCTATGCCAGATCTCAAGAAGAGAGTAAATCTCAACAAGCTATAAGACTAGCTGAGATTGAACTGGAAAAATTAAAATTACAACAACCACTGTTGCATCCTGGGGTAGGTGAAGATAAAAATAAAGATCATACTACTGCCATAAGGATTAATTTGCCAAAATTTAATGCATCCATAGATGACATTTCATGCTTCCTAAATAGATTCCAAACTTATTGTGAAGAATATAAGATTGACAAATCTACATGGACATGTAGACTTATGAATTTATTGGTTGGTAAACAATTAACTGTAGTCTCCACTTTGGATGACCAGACTAGAAAGGATTATGAAGCTGTTAAGGTGATTTTATTGCAGAGGTATCAATTAGATGATGAGGGCTATCGTCAAAAATTTCGGTCTTTGTACCCTGATTCTGGAAAAGATTTCACTGAATTTATTTCAGCTGTTAAACTGAATTTTTCTAGATGGATTGAACTATCCAAGACTGAAAAAACTTTTGAGGGTTTGTCAGATTTAATTCTAAGAGACAAGGTTTTGTCATCTATTAGTTCGGATTTTCTTGCGTTCCTGCAGGAAAGAAAACCAGAGAACCTAAATAAATTACAAATCCTAGGACGTCAATATCAAGTTGCACATCCTAATAGAGTATTGAGCAAAAACAATGTTAAGGATTCATTACCAGCTGCATCTGCTAGGTCATTCCAAGACAATGCACCTAGGTATAGATCAAACAGTATGGATAGGAATCAAAGATTTAAACCATCACATAATTACAGTCAAAATAGAGGTAGATACAATTTTAATAAATACCAACCTCAAAGACATTGGAATTCATATCAGGAGGATAACTTTTATCCACAAACCTCATTTAAGTCCAATAACTGGCAAAATAGAGGAGAATATAACTCAAAATC
>JAMPIV010020957.1:0-126161 GCA_024509875.1 Oreohelix idahoensis
GGGTTTTTTGGGGGGGGGGTGTGAGTGGTTTAGTGGGGGTTGTGTTGGTGGTGTGTTGGGTGGGTTGTATTTTGGGGGTGTTGGTGTGTGGTGTTGGATTGTTTGGTTTAAAAGTGTATGGGGGGGGGTTTGGGGAGGGGGGGAATTTAGATGGAATAAGGTAGATGGGTGTGTATTAGTGTGTGATTTGTGTATGATTAAGGTTTGGGTTTAGTGGTAGTGAAAGTGAGGATTTGTATGTGGGGAAAGTGTAGTTAGATGGGGAGGGAAGAGTTGGGGGAGGAGAGGGGGATTGAGGGTTTAAGTGAGTTAGGGGGTTATTATTTAGGGATGATAGGGAGGTTGTAGTTGTAATGTGGGTTTAGGGGAGAGGTTTGGGGGGGGAGGATTGAAAATTTTGTGAGGGTGTGATTTGTTGGTTGGATTGGGGTGATGGGGAAATAGATTAGGTATGGAATGGGGGGAGTTTGTTTGTGTGTAATTTAGTGTATAGGGTGATAGGAATTTGGTATTTGATGAGTGAGGGGTTGTGGGTTTGAGGGGGTGTTGGTTTGAAAATTGGTTTGTTGTGATGGGATGTGTGATTGTGATGTGAATTTGAGTTGGTTTGGGGGTTATATATTGGGTGTAAAGTGATAGTGGATAGTGATGGTAGGGTGAATTGGTATTTCAATTGAGTTTGTTTTATTTTAAATCTATTAAATTACACCATCTCAATAGTTCCAGTGGTAAATATAATGATCTATCTATTATATTATTTCAAAAGATAATAGATGCTTAAATTAACTTTTAAAGTCGCGAAGGAATTTATAATTAATAAATTCAGTTAAATCCTAGTTTTATAGATGTGGGTTTTTAACCACTAGAATTCGCGCAGTGTTTATTAAATACATAATTAAATACTCGAGTGTATTATAGGCTTAACGGGAAATTCATCGCGCTTTAGAAGGTTATTTGTTTTCGGTATATTACATGTCTTTTTTTTCTTTCATACAGAGTGATCGTAACCTGTGCGATCCCAGCATTAAGAAAGCAATAAAGAAATCAATCTAAGCAAGGCAAAGCATAAACAGTGTGTAGAGTTCCCCTGACGCAGAACTTGTTGAGACTGTGTAAATTTTTAATCTTTGAGGCGATTCTATGTTTGGAATTCCGCTATCTAACTTATAGCAAAGAAAGCACACCCAAAGACAAATTTAACGCACCATCAAACAACTTAAATCGTAACGGGAAGAAGAACACTGGCCCGAGCTTTGTTAGTTTACTGACACAGAGAGATAATTCATAATTTCCTGAACAGTGATGTGACTAGTTTTCTCACTGGACTTAAACCATACCTCACGGATAAAGTGTACCAGCACGCGTAAGAATTTTATTATCAGCGGCATAGTCAAATAGACCACACCATCCTCACCCCGGTATCAGAGACCGTGCCCTCCCATAGAAACTGTTATTAAGAAAAGAGACACAACTACAGATTCATTTTCCAGCGATTACGGGATCCTTTTATGTGCTGACCGCCTACCCGCTAATCTGGGGCTAGAACTTGAACAAACACTCATACATTTAGTTTGAGGTGTAACTGCTGTTGTGTTATTCTATGGAGTGCAAGATTTTTTCACAATCGGTAAGTGAGAGCAAGATGAGTGAAGGCCTTTGCTAGCGCGTGTATGAATGACAGGAAATTAATTCTTTTGTGTGACCATTTTGTTAACTTGCTTACCTGGTAATATATATCTTTACTGTATACCCTACATTGTTCCTTTAAGTGGGATAGTTGATAATTTGTTAACTCTGTTTAAAACCACCTCCTTTCCATTTGCTTAGTAAAGGGAAGAACAGCCGGGAAGAACAGGTTTTTTTCTATCACCTATACCTAATTTTGTAACACCTCTTTCAGAGTAATTAACTTCACTGTTAGGTTAACGTACCTATGTTCCTGATATTATCTATCTTTGGACTGGGTTTATCTTTGTCTAATAAGCGGGAAGGGCTTAGTCGATACCAATCTTCTTCACCCCTTCCAAACTTGTTATTTGCATTTTGTGTACTTATGATAATTTATGTAATATCTGATATTTTTAGTGATTGATGTTTAAAGTGAATAAAATCACATAAACTCATTTAGTTCTGTGTGTGTTGGATATACCCAAAGCCCAACTTTTCCCCTTATTCGTTTAATATAGTTTGTATCAACGTCGCCTGTGTGTGTGAAAAACACCAAATCGGTGTGCGCGCAGATGCGGGTCTGGAAAACTGGCAACTAATTGGTTGACCAGGAGAGTGAAAGAGAAGATTGAGAGAAACGATTTGCCGTAAATAAGTCTGTCTTTACTCTCCTCCAGCACACTGTGAAGCAACTATTAAATCTCTACATTTTCTATCACTGAGCTTTCCATCATCATTTTTCACTCTAAACCGGACCACTATTTCTAAGACTCTTTTCTCTCAAAATAAATTTACGACAGGGTGGAGAGAGGGGAATGGAGAGAGAATGAAATCGTACTATGGTTGTGTATTTTTCAGTATGTCATTGTTAGAAATTTACTGTTTTCTTTTATTTTCCTTATTAAAAAAATAACTTCTAGCATAAATTCGCTTCACCCCAAGTGTGCCGATGGTCAAGAAAATATGGGCCTCACACCATATTCCCAATATGCCTGAATGGGCGTGTCACGGAATCCTCCCCTTATAAATTGGCTTACCCCCGCGTAGTTCCCTGAGACAATGACAAAATAAGGTTACCGCACTCTCAGGCATGGGGTCATCATCATCATCATCATCATTATCATCATCATCATCAGTTGCCATCTCCACATCGAAGGTTGGCTGTAATGGATCTCCAACGTCTTCTGTCTCTTGTCTTGCTGGTGCACTCTGATAGACTCTTTCCTGTCCATCTCTTGATGTTATCTTCCCACTTATAGCGCTGTCTTCCCCTTGCACGTTTGCCTTCAACTCTCCCTTCTGTTATGGTCTTCTGCAAGGTGTTATGCCTTTTTATGTGGCCAAAGTATTTTAGCTGTCTAACATTGATCTCCCTCATTAGTTCTCTTCTCATACCTAGATTGTGCTACAAGGCGACCAATATGAAGATGTGGATGGCAACCTCGTCATGTAAAACACAGTGCCAAAGAACCCACCACTGCAAGAGCGTATGAATACATGCTGCAGGCTTCCTGCAAGGGGAACAGCGGCAGTGGTGGCTTTATGCTCCGTAAGGAGCGAAAAGGATGATGATGATGATGATAAACCTGCTTCATTCCGAGATCAGAAACATCCGGTACTGACCATTTATTTCTGTCTTTCTCGCTGTTTCTTATAGATGAGGGGTACTCAAGCTTTTCTGCACCGCGGACACATTTTACATTTTTATGAAGAGGGTGGCGGGCACCAACCAAATATTGTTACTCATTCATAGGAAAAAGGTTCATTTTTTACAATAAAAAAATACAGAATATTTATATTCGGCTGGGTAACACATTTAATAATATAGTAAATATTCAGAATTTAAAAAAAATATTGATCTTCAAACCATTTGAGTCAAAGATATAATTAGTGTGATCTTTGGCACTGCATTTCACTGGCCAACCTTTCACTATTGTGTGTGATGATGTCTCTGCTGAATTGTAAGTTAATGCTTAGATTGTTAGGGTAGCAGCTTTTGGATATATCATAACTTCCTGTGTCTATTGGCACATTTTTTTGTAATTTGATTGAAACCTGTGGGAGAAGATCGGCTACCGTGGCAAGTATGGGAAACTAAGAGCCAGGGATCCAGACCTCCAGGGCGACCTAGAGTCCGCTGTGAGGGCAACATTAGACAATCTCTGAAGGACCGAGGACTAGATTGGAACCAGGCCAGGAGGAAGACAGCTGATAGGATAGTATGGCGCTCTCTCTGGCAAACCTCTACACCCCAGGGTAGAAGATGAACGACTAAGTAAGTTATTGAGACCACTAACCTCCAATACTAAAGAAGTTTAGTAGAGGATAACCAATAATTTCTGACGATGCAAGCAAAATTGTACATTTATTCTTTCATCCGCAAAATTGTTCGCGGGCAAACAAATAAGCCTTGGCGGGCACCGCGATGAGTACCCCTGTTATAGATGCAGGATTTAAAGATGCATGTCCTTCATCAACCACCCATTGATCTGATATTTTCCGTTTTTGTCACATAAAGTACTCCTTTGGTCTCCGTGTTCATTTTTCCTTCATTCCGCGTGATTATGCATGATTTCTCCCCCGCCAACCGTTCTTATCGAAACTTGGTAGTGTCATCCTCCAGCCTACCCAGCTGTAAATGGGTTCCCGACTCCCTCTCTTGATTTAGGGAAGGCAATGTCAGTGAGGATGGGAACTTGCCACCCCACTTAAAAAAAAGCTGGACTTATGTAGTGGATTTTGATGGTATTGTATGATGGTGAGATTACTAAGTGTGATGTATGAGGTCAGCTGTGAAGGCTCCTGAGATAAAATGTAGTTGTGAATTTTCAGAAGGCCTTTCTTGCTACCACTACGACCTCACACCTATCTTTTTTTCTACTAATGAATGTGGCTACGTTAAAATCTAGGGTACTGAATGTAATGTGTTGTATTGACATATACAAACACACACACACAGATATTAAATAATATAATATTATCAATAAAATTTAGAACACAATGAACTAAATTCAGCTGGTGAAATTTTAGAAAGTAAATCTTTTTTAAATTTATTTGTTGTGAACCAAGGTTTTATTTTGGCCAGAACATATGAAAGATTTTGGAATTTATGAGTGAATGGCATGAATAAATGGCATGATAAATAAAAGGTGTGTACGTATACAATTTTCACGATTAGTTAATATTTCTACAGTTCATAATTTTATTTTCCCTGGGAGAACGATGAATAGATGTGCTGTTGGGGTGGCTTCATCCCTCCCTGTCTATGCCTACCAAACATTGTCCATTAATGATGGAAGGAAATGGGATGTTTTAGTAGTAATTCACTTTGGGTGCTATGTCTATGAAGTTGGTGTAAATCCAGCAGACCAGCCTGCTTACGTAACTTTGAAAGAGTAGTTCTGGTGCTGGAATCTGGTGGCCCCACCTCTCCGTGCTTGGGGGCAATATATCGGGTGGCCCCACCTCTCCGTGCTTGGGGGCAATACAAGGCTGTTCTGCCGAGATGCGACACTGCACGGGTCCTCACTGTCAATTATTTACCCAGCATTTGACACCACCTTTTGGTGTCAACATAAAAAAACTCACAGCTCTGAAATAAAGTATTGGTTTAGGTTCAGAACCTTACCTAAGGAGCCACTTCTACACGTAACAATTTACAATAACACCACTTAGACAGGGTCAGATCTCTCTGACCATACAACACATCTTACCAAGTTGGTTTCACATAGGATAAGTTCTCCCAGACTACATATTCCGAAATATGTTTATTAGCTTCCTGCCATAGAATAGGATAGGTGATATGTTCCACTGATCTCAACACTTGATCTGTCCTTCCTAATCCTTGCTGGAGTTTATATATATTGTTTGTCCCTAGACCCTGAACTAGGGCGGGGGGTCTAGAGCAAATCCTTACTTGTTGTAAGGCTAGATTTCGATATGGCAGTATCAAATCACTCGAAACATTAAACAATATTTAAAATATACAAAGAAATAATTTCAATCTTACCAGATTATGAATAAAGAACACAGAAATGCTAGCAAAACTCAGCTGAGCTGCTGGCTATAGTATGGCGTCCCTGAACTTATTTCAATTTACTTCATTGGAAATCACAACACTTAAAATTTACTGTGTCTATCACTGGACAACTATTGAGGAATGGCAAAAAAGCGCGTCTGAGCGCTGATAATATGATTGTCTGTGGCCAATCAATGCCTTGTGTTTTTTCAAATTCAAATTTCCTACACTAAAGTCATTTCAGTCATGCTTCAGTCAAGTATGGATTTTTATCTGTTAGTCCGTCCGTCTCTACTTGCGTTTTCACAAAAAACGTACTTGGTTTTTTAACCAACCTATCCGTCCCCTCTACAAATTTTGTCTTTAAAGTTATTTTTAGCCACAGCTCCCACCAATGTCCCTCTCTTTCATTCTAACTAGATTTGGACACTTGAGTCTCAAGGTCGCGGTTTTTGTGCAAATTAGTAACATGTTAGATTCAATGCAGTCTTTCGCTGATGTGAACAACACAGTCTTTTGTCAATGTCTTCATTATTATCTATCCGTCTGTATAAATAAAAGCATATTATTTCACTGCTCAAAATGGGCCATCCGGCCAGCTAATTTTTATATTCCTAACATCATTATTAAGAAAAAGTTACTTTTCAAGGTTAGTTGTTTTTTTCGAAATATTTTCTAGAATCTTTTGTGAAACGTTTGCCGCTGCATTCAAATAAAGGACAAAATATCGCAAAAACGTCCAAAAAATGACTGTTGCGTATAATACTATGGTCCCTTTTGTCGATTTCGTTACCTTGTGTCAATTTGGGGACGTGACTTTTCCTCCGTTTCCCCCCCCCCCCCCAATTGCATCTTCTAAGCTTTGCTAGTCTCACGCAATTTTTCAGTCATATTTTTTTCCTTTTGATCTGCCGTTCTCATCCCGTTCAAATGGTAACCGTTTCAGCAATTTAATTTCCATGGCGGGTGATGACCCGCGGCGTGGGCGATCATGCCTTCTAGTAACTTACGCATTCTTTTTATCCCTACATTTTATCCTTTGGAGATATTTTTACGTTGTATCACTGTTAATTTTACGACAACTTAGTACAGGTGTACCTCGGAGATATTGCGAGTTCAGTTCCAGACCACCGCAATAAAGCGAATTTTGCAATAAAGCGGGTCATACCCATTTTTTGGGGCTTCCCAGTGCATATAAAAGCCTAAAATCATGTTTACACAATGTCTATTAAGTGCGCAATTGCGCTAGCTCTAAAAACAAAAAAATTACTGTAAAATTAAAAATACTTTATTGCTAAAAAATGCTAATCTTCATCATCTGAGCCAAAATCTATCAGAAGAAGAATGCACGTTTTAATAAATAAACATAAATAATTTGAAAAAAAAAGCGCAATATCTGCGAAGCGCAAAAGAGCGAGGTATACCTGTATTGTGAAGTCTCTAACATTTCACCCCGCCCCCCTCTTTACGGCAGTTTCAGCTATATGACTACCTTTACATAAAAAAAAAAGTCTTGTCTCAACTCCTATTAGAGCAAACAACCTTTTCCTTGCCTTTATATCTTGACAAGTCCGCCCCATGTCTTTAGATATCGTCCTCAGCCAGTGAGTGATGCACTTTCTTGGGTGCAAAATAAACTTTGCGTCCGTTCACGATGTACTTTCACAGTTAGGCGATGGCGCCGTTTGGTTGGTCCTAGGTTCGATTCCCGGTAAGCCTATCACTTATATTTTCTCTCCTGTTGTCTGAAGTCATCCTGTATATTCAACCAGTGACTGTTAATTACCGTTATTTATTCATTTACTCATTTGTTTATTTGCTGCTCACAGGATTCCGGCTTCCTTCATTATTTATTACATTTCACGAGTTTTGGGGCCTGTCTGCATAACTAAAAGAACCACCAATAAAAATGCCTTTGATAATGGCTGTTCGCAGTATCATTGCAGCGTTTAATCGTGGTGTACCATATTTATGATTCAGTTGCATTGCAACCCATGTTTAATATCCATTACTGCCTGTGCAGTATGTGCAAGTTAATCGTGACACTACACACAATCGGACAGGGAAATTATATTATTAGATTAGATCTTTGGAATTTTGGTATACTGACTAATGGAAGGGGAATATTGCTGGAAACCTAGAATGATAAAACACGTATTACAAACGATCGAAATCAAACACGTACATTAATTCGGCACTATAAAGGAACATAATCTATTTACAATCGTCATTGGTGGAAGACTGAAATGCCAAAAGAAAGGATCTGATGCATTTCTCATCCATTGAGAAGACGAAGGTGGCTTAATGGCGTTGATTGGGTTCGTTTCTGTAAGTGCACTACATCCGCAATCATTTTGAGACTTTCTGTCTTGCTATATTAAGAGTTTGTGGTATCTTGTCTGGGCGCTGATTACTTGTTCTCCACTATGCTTATCTTTTAAGAGGACAGTAAAGATAGTGTAAAGGAAATATCAAGAGATGGTCCGGAAATAGTATGTCGGAGTGTGCCATCAAGGTTAGAGATACAAAATGTAGAAGATCTTTTACAAATATTCAGGCGCAGAGACAGCGTTTGATGTCTAATCTGTCTGTGGTTCTAAAGAATATTATCTGTGGTGTTGTTGTTGTTGTTGTTACATAAGTTAAAGCGACACTTCTTCTTCTTCTTCCGTCCTTAGCCAACGACCGGCAAAGCAGTCAGTGGCCATTACGCCTAGTGGCGTCTTAAGGGCAACAGCGAATAGATTTTCTTTGCCGTTGTTCCCATCACGCCTTATGGCGTCTTTAGGGCAACGACAAATCAATCCGTTTGTTGTTGTTTCCGTAATCAAAGTGACTGGCAAACGGGTGATCAGCCCGTTGGGTAAAGCGACACTGTAGATCATTATTCCGCTGACAAGCTAATATCAAACAAGTTGCTACAGACACCACCGCTGTAAGAGAATGTCAATGCTTGGTCCAGGCTTCCTGCAAGGGACTCGCTGCAGTGGTGGATCTGTGCTCCACCAGGAGCGCAAAGAAAATGTTGATGATATATCATACCTTAAACCAGTTTGCAGTTGTATTTGCTAATTGAAAGACCGTCGTTTTTTTTTTTGACAGTTATAGTTCTTAGATTGAGCGTCCGATTGACAGAGTGGTTAAAGCGCTGGTCTTTCGCAATGTCGGGTTCGATTCGTGGTGTCGACAAGCTCTAGTCTACCCAGCTGTAAATGGGTACTTGACTTTGCTCTTGAGTTAGGGAAGGAAAAGGCAGCGAGGAAGGGAACTGATCACACTATCTCTCGATGTTGGACCTAGTATTGTGAAGTCTCTAACACTTCACACCCCTACTGCAGTATCTGCTATGGCATTACCTTGACCTTTTTAGTTCTTAGATGTGGATGGGACGTTATGTACATTATATACACTTTTATTTTCTTAGGCAGTCACTCAGGGTTTCTTACCCTTTTTTTCTACCATGAGCCCCGTTTATTGTCCGATGAAGGGTATGGGCCCCTTTGATTGTATGATGATGGGTATGGGCCCCTTCGATTGTCCTATGAAGGATATGGACCTTTTGATTGTTTGATGAAGGGTATGGACCCCTTTGTTTGTTTGATGAAGGGTATGGACCCCTTTGTTTGTCCGATGAAGAGTATGGACCCCTTTGATTGTCCGATGAAGGTGTGGTAAAAGTGGGATGTTATAAATATTTATAGGGGACTTAGTGTACTGACTGAGATCAGCTGTGAAGGTATATATATATCTAATAAGAGTAGTGTATTATATATAACCTTACTTGCTGCCACATATGTATACCTCAGTCAGAATTATTCTGGAATAGTGTGATGACTACGTTATATGTCTAGGGTATGTGTATGATGAAGTGTAAGTCATAACAACAACAGACAGATAAACAATTTAATTTATTCCACCACACTTGACAACACTGTGACACTCACATACATAAAACACTCTACAAGGATATCTTAAAGGAGTCACTGATAACTTTTCAAATAACAATATGTTGCTGTCATGAATGTATATGTGTCCTGATTCAAATACAAAGGAACCAGGAATCACAATCAATTTTAATTACAAGTTATATGTACAGAATTTATTAATATGAATCTTGTAGTGACATCTATTTTTAATAGTATCCCATGTGTGTTAGTTGTGTAGTAGTAATATGAGGTAATACTGGTTTTGTTTTGTTCAAGCTCTGTTGGTATTTGTCATCATGACTTCAATAGTTTGTCTTTATTGGAACTAGTATTGGAGATGTTCTCAGTTCCTGATATTAAAACAATTAAATTCCCCTCTTAATTGTATTTTACACTGTCATTTTAAGATGGGGGTACATAATGTTGAGCTCAGCTGGCCACATCAGCTTATCTTGCGTGATGGCGGCAGGAAAAGACTCCTCTGCTCGATTTCTCCCCTGGGCTCTGGAGACACCTCACTGATAGCTAAATGGACCAAGGAGTATGCTGTCCGACTCTGGATTCAGCAAAGCTCTGACCAGGTGCTGCTCAATAACTTTAAGACCACTGTCCCTGAAAACAAGAAGGATGTACCTTCTACGTCATAACTAATTTATACTCTCTTTCTACACTGAGCACAATACATCACAAACATTGAGTTCAGAGCGTTAGGCCAACTGTCAGCTTCATCTGAAATACTTTATACCAGTATTTCCCTCCCTAATGGTTACTACGCCTCTGCAATTCCAGCATTATTTCTGTCTAATCAATAATCTAGGTGTCAGTGTACTGTTTGGCCATTCCATGCAGTTTTACTTTCCTCCGACACCTTCTGTTCAGGCTGGAGCATTATAGGCTTTACATCATGTTCGCTACTGAACTACACATATATACAGGCATAAATTAACAATTTACATTCAATTTTCATTAAAAGATATTGAATGTTTCAAGCTTACCACAATTCATAGAATAATAAACAGTTCGTTGACTGGCAATGGATATAGCACAACTCCGATCTGCCGATGTTCCAGGCTTTATTTTATAACAAATATACACTGGTGCTCAACGTACTGCTTCTTAGTAGGTTTATTACAAGATGTGGCAATGAACAGACGCTCTGAATCAAGTATATTCGCAGCTCTACCCAATGAAACCACGTCTAACCATCTTTTCAAAAAAGTACCCCTTCTATTCGTTTCCCATAACAACACAAGATAGTATTTATAGCCCGACCAATCGTGTTTAGTCTTATATTTGTTGCGCTCCAATCAATTTGGAGTTAACATGGTAGGCTATTTCCGTAACGTAAGATTTTTTCAAACACGTTATAAAAAATTTTATGAGCAGAAATGATTTCATGCTGTCAGGCACCCCCACTATTTTATTTTGGTTATAATTTGGTAATTCCTAGACTATTTGCGTAACGTTTTACATATTCTTTGTCAGCAAGCCCTAAGGAACCCAAATATACAAATTTAAACGAGCTAAGTGGCTGCGTTCAAAATATGCAATTTCTTCTACCTCCTGTTTCGAAGATGTGCTGTCTGGGTACTGTAATGTTTTCAAACGTAAACCCATCTAATGTCATCTTTTCTAATAAGCGTTTTTCAGGATTTTAAAACCTAACTCTGGGAAGGTTAGTGTTTTTATCACTGTCCGTCTGAAAAAAAGTTAGTGCATGTGGCCTTACACGCGTGATAGTAGTAATTGTGTATCGCGCGACGCGTGTTGGGGTGGCATTAATAGCGAGACACGTGTTTAGTGTTGCATGCGTTCCTGATTTTCAGCCCTCCCTTCTTTCTATTTGAGTCCATCTGTTCGTTCGTTTTGGTAACGTAGTATAATTAATGTTAGGATTAATTTAGGTCATTACGCAGTGTGCCTCTCAATGTTTTTCTTAGAAATGCAATACCCGTTTTAATGTGTTGTGGAAACGCTTGTATTTATGCAGTGGCTTATATTTAACGTGGAAACGTTACAATTTGCAGACGAAGCATAAAACAAAGGGGGATTTCGAGTACATTCTTTGTGACAGCACTGTTATTTTACCATTGCTCTTTTCTTTATTAGAATTTATTTGTTAGGCTTTATATTTACCTGATAATTTATATATGTGGATTAGAATATTTCACGACAGAAGGGTATGGACCCCTTTGATTGTTTGATGAAAGGTATGGGCCCCTTTTACTGTTTGATGAAGGGTATGACCCCTTTGATTGTTTGATGAAGGGTATGTGTCACAGAGAGTTTTATGATCAATAAATTTTCTATATACTCTTCTTTTTCTACCCGTGTCCTCTATTTTATTATCACTCTTTACCTTTTTCCTGTATTTTTCGCATTCGTTCGTTTGCGAAAAATATTTTCTTTCCCATTCTCATTTTTCCGCTTTCTTTCTCATACTGGGATACGCATTTCTATTATGTAAGACGTCAGCCACTTAGGTAGACGAGAAATTGTGAATATGCAGCTATCTCAGACATACGAGCAGACTTTTGTCTGCACATTCAGCTGACATGCGCGTTTTCTTCGGCTGAGCGCTCAGGTGAGGCGCGATAACCGACATCTCCACGGCGCAGTATGAGACATTTGTCTGGCAATTCCATCTGACACGGCACTCACTGTTGGCCCTGGTCAGCGTGAGGTGTGAAGACGAGAAGTGTCAGTTATGGCATGCGTCTAGTTAATGGGAGGTGTTAGAGAGAGAAGGGGTGAGACCTGCGCTATTGCGTGGTTTTGGAAATAGTGGGATCTTTTGTTTGTTTCATAGATATTAACCTGAGTTTGAAACTTTATTTCACTCATTCTCCAAGTGCAGTAGACGTGGTCACTTCGTTCTAGATACTTAAACTTATAAGTGAAATCTCTTAGTTTCGTTGTGATACCGTAGTTCTGTGTTGAGGTAAATATTACATTAAGTATCTAATATTTTGCGAGTGATTAACTGTTAAACCGCTTATTTTATCCCACTAGTTTCTTTTAATAATCAGACGAGAATAATTTTTCTAAACTAACTTATAAATGCTAGATGCCTCATGAGTGTTGACGGAATACGTATGTATTCCTAATTCATGATGATTGATTTTTATATATAACTTATTTCACGGGAAAGTTTAAACGTCAAGTCAAGCTCTACGCTTGCAGTTCAAATTGTAAGTTATATTGAGTACATAATATGTAAAATATTTCATATGTGTTTTTTTCTTTATTCAGTGAAAACTGGGGTAACCCAAACTTTGCCGGCGTTTTGTACAGAGACATACCTGTGAGAAACATAAACATTTTATATCTTTAACCACGTGGGTTTTCAAGTAACACCTGTCTGACAGGGCGTGTGCCTTCAGGAGATAGACAGAATACCAATCCCACTAATGGGTTTTTTAAAAGAATAAATGCTTATACTGGGCCTTTGAGCCAGGTCATATTTCTTCACAAACTCTAATGTACATGCTGCCTTGTGGCGAGAATAATTACAGAAGAAAAAAAAACATTAACTTTTCCGACATTATTTGACCAAGTGTGTGGTGAACCAAGATTATCTGTTGAGAGAAGTTGTCCACCGGTCATCTTCCTAATTAAGGGAAACCTCGTGTTCTGACACTGTGTGCTCGCTGAAACCATAACTCGTACCTCGTTAATAAGTGACGTTAACTTAAATCTGTAAAGAAAGAACGATCGCCTGAAGAGGATGCTCCCCGGACACGTTGAATGAAACCAATATCTGCAGAGCTGGGTATCCGCTTCATCCACAGATAGACAGATTAAACGAAGTGTACACTAAGGCTTGCGCCAGACGGCGAACCACAGCACGATTGTAGGTAAGGTTGTGTGAGTCAGGGCCCTGATGAAAGAACTGAGTGAAAGTAGACTGAAAGATGTTCTTCGTTTGATTCACTCACTTTGTAACTTTCCTTATGCAAGATTTTGTTGCTAAACTATATTTTTCCTTAGAATAGATACTGCTATCAAAGTCAGTTCATACCTTCAAAAGGGGAAAATATTAGACCCAAATCATATGTATCTGTGACTCTTTGGGCTATCATCGTTCTTCTAACGGGACTGTGGGCTAAACATCGAGGTGAAGATCATAACTGTGGGTCTATCATTTCATGTAGAAATTCCTTGATTTTTATGACTATTTGTATATGCTTTGATGTAATTGTATGTGTTGTGATGGGATTTTAGATGATAATTAAAACAGCCCTTAAACTTAATCAGCGTGTTGGTCAGCTCGTTCGAATTCTATAATATCTATAGTTTTCCCACGTCTGTACGTCTAACTATCGTCTTGTATGTGCGTACACTTTATAGAATATATATATTTATATATATATATATATATATATATATATATATATATATATATATATATATATATATATATATATATATATATATATATATATATATGTGTGTGTGTTTGGACTGTCTGACTCCTCTACTATCACTTATTCAAATTCAAATCTAATCAGAAGGGACCAACCCAAGTCTTAATTCTCCTATCAAAAATCTACGACAGTATGGACCCCTTTGATTGTTTGATGAAGGCTATGGACCACTTTGACTGTTTGACGAAGGCTATGGACCTCTTGGCAAAAATGTACATAAAAACATGATACACAGTTTTACATTTTAAATTTCAGTTTTGGATTGGAGAAAACGAAAAACTATGATAATTAGCAAAACAGACTATAAGCCAACATTAAATACAGGAATAAATGGGAAAATCCTGGAACAGGTCAAGAGCTTCACATATCTTGGTCATATAATAACAGAAGACGGCAGATGTGAAACAGAAATCAAGAAAAGAATAGGAATGGCCAAAGCTACAAGTAACACTTACTTACTTACTTACTTAGTCGTTCCCCTTCTACCGTGAGGTGTAGAGGTTTGGAAGAGAGAGCGCCAGACCATTCTATCAGCTGTCTTCTTTCTGGCCTGGTTCCATTCTAGTCCTCGGTCCTTCAAAGATTGTTTAATGTCGTCCTCCCAGCGGACTCTGGGTCGTCCTGGAGGTCTGGATCCCTGGCTCTTTGTTTCCCATGCTTGTCGTGGTAGCCGATCTTCTCCCATTCTGCAGACATGGCCAAACCATCTTAGTTGGGACTGTTCTATTTGGGTCTGCAGCGGATGGGATTTTAGGCCTTGACGGATCGTCTGGTTGCGGACCATGTCTCTTCTTGTTACTTCAACCACTTTCCTCAGATACCTCATTTCTGAGGTTTGGATCTGGCTTTTGTGGGTTGTAGTCATTGCCCACGACTCGCATCCATATGTCAAGACTGGGACATAGGTGGAGCGGTATACAGCCATCTTCGTTTTCTTACCAACCTCTTTCTTGCTGAGGAATCCACGATTTATGGCCTGAAAAAGTCTCCCAGCCGCTGCTTTTCGAGTGGCCAACTCTTCTTTGATGCCTCCCTTTCGGTCTACAATAGCTCCGTGATATTTAAAGTGGTCGACCTGCTCCAGGACCTGTTCTCCCAACTTAATCTGATGTTTTCTTTCTTCTCGTGATATCACCATGGATTTTGTTTTAGAGCTGCTTATGACCATCCCTCTCTTCTCCAGCTCTTCCTTCCAGACTTGCAGGTTGGATTGGAGATGTGCCTCTGATTTAGCAATCAGGGCAACATCATCAGCAAATGCCAGCTCTGAAATATAGACCTGTCTCATCTTCCAAGTACCCCACTGAATACTTTCTTGTTCTCTCCTTACATGCCTTGATGACATCGTCCATAAGGAGTATGAAGAGGTAAGGTGATAGGATATCACCTTGTCTTACACCAATGGTGGTCCTGAACTCTTCTGACTTATGGTTTGCTGTCCTCACATAATTTCTGCAAGACTTGTAGAAGCTCTGTATAGCATGAATCAGAGGTGCTGGAATATTCTTCCTTGCCAAACAGTCCCAAAGTTTGCTCCAGGGGACCCTGTCAAACGCCTTTTCCAGATCTATGAAACAAAGATGGATCTCACTCTTATACTCAAGGGCCTTTTCACTCAGCTGTCTGAGTGTGAAGATTAGGTCTTGAGTACTTCGGTTTGCTCGGAATCCGCACTGGACCTCATCCAATTGTGGCTCAGCTAGGCGTCGGAGTCTCTGCTCTAGGATTCTAGAGTAGATTTTACCAGGGACACTGAGAAGGGATATGCCTCTATGGTTTCCACATTGTCGATTGTCACCTTTTTTGAAAATTGGTGTTATGATGGCAATCTCCCAATCCTTTGGTATGGTCTTGTTGCACCATGCTGCCTGTAGGACCTTTAAGAGTAATAGGTCGCCTGATGCTCCCATGTACTTAACCATTTCTGGTGTTATACCATCATGCCCTGCTGCTTTGCCCATCTTGATTTTCTCTAGTGCTGCCCTCAGTTCTTCCATCTTTATGTCCTCTTCACCATCATTGGTTTTCTCTTCTGTGCTAGTGGTTATCATTTCTGATGCTTCACCATGCTCACCATCCAGGAGTTCTGAGAAATATTCTTTCCATCTTTCCATTACTTCCTTCGGGGCAGTAAGCAATTTGCCCTGCTTGTCCTTTATAAATTTGAGAGGGCATTGTTTTTCTTTCCTCATGTTCTTTAGGGTCTTATAGAACAATTTCTGGTTTTCTTGTGCATCTTTTTCTAGCTTTTCTCCAAATTCTTCCCAGGACTTCTGTTTTGCTGCTAGCACTTTGTTCTTTGCTTCTGTTCTGAGTGTCACATATTCTCTATATTTTTCCATTTGTCCTGTTGTGTTTTTAGCTCCTAAGTATTGTTTCCATGCCATTTTCTTCTCTCTTATTTTCTCTTTGACTTCCTCTGTCCACCAAGGTGTCCTCTTTCTCTGGTTCCCAAGTCGGACTTCACCGCATGCTTCTGCAGCAGCTGTCTTTATGATATCCTTGAATTTATTCCAGAGGGTTTCCAAGTCATCAGGTCGTTCTTCTGTGTTGCTCACTGCTGTAGCAATAAGCCCCAGATATCTGGTCTTAATTTCTGGCTCTCTCAGCTTGTAGGTCCTAATGCTCATTTCTCCTGCTCGTTTACTTGGTTTCTTGCGTGATGTTGGGCAGTTCCTAGGCTGAGCAACTCTTTCAGTTGTTCGTTTGATTGTTAGCAGGTAGTGATCACTTCCAATCTCTGGCCCCCTCCAGACTCTTGCATCTCGGACATATCTGAATGAGCGTCTCCGAACAATGGCATAGTCGATCACTGACTTCTCATTCTTTGTTGGTTCACATCTAGTGTATGCATGTATGCGCTTATGGGGGAACTTTGTGTCTGTAATGATCAGATTCTGCTCACTGCAGAATCTAAGGAGTCGCTTTCCATTGTCATTAAGAGTATCTTCTCCATATCTTCCGATAACTCCACCCCATCTAGCATGGTCATTTCCAACTCTGGCATTAAAATCTCCGAGCATAATAACTTCATCTAGGCAGTCATCCACTGTCCTTTGAAGCAGCTCGAAGAATTCCTCCTTGACCTCTGCTCTCTCATCCTCATTTGGCCCATACACTATGACCAGGTTGACTATGGTTTCTCCTTCTTTTAGTTTACAACCATAATGCGCTCCGAGACAAAGTTCCATCCCTTGATACTATCTTTTTGATTTTGGGCCACAATGCAACCCACGCCCCCTTTAGCTCTTTCAGATATGGGTACACCACTGTAGAGCAACGTGTTGCCATCGAGATCCATGACTCCTTGTCCTTTTTTCTTCGTTTCCGTTATAGCCAGGATTTCTAGTTTTGCTTTCCTCATCTCTTCCACCAGCTCCTCTTCCTTCCCATTTATACTTCTTGTGTTCCAAGTTCCATAAGTCGTAGTCCGTAGTCCGTTCCAGTTCGTCGCCTTTAGAATCAGTCCGGTTTTCTCTCTTGTAGTTCGTGTAATCATGATTTAAAGCAAACAGGTGATTGGCCTGTTGTGCCTTTGCATGGTGGAGGGGCTGCCTCCTTACGGCCTCCATGCAGGCCGCCCTCCTCCTTTTTCATCCGGGCTTGGGACCGGCATAGGCGGAGTTCAAGTAACACCCCATCTACAAATACTGACATCTAAGCAATTAACTCACATTCAAACAGAGAATCGTCATATGTTATATATTTTCTTCATTACTGCATGTTGTAGAAACATGGACAATGAACAAGCAATTAGAAGAAAGAATTGAGGCCTTTGAGATGTGGATATACAGAAGAATGGGACAAGTCTCATACAAAGAGAAGGGAACAAATAAAGAGGTCACAGAAAACATAGAAATGAAAAAGAGAATTAATGAAGAAGATCAAAACTAGACAGCTAAAATATTTTGGCCGTGTAAAAAGATATACCACTTTACTGAAGACCATAACAGAAGGGAGAGTTGAAGGCAAACGTGCAAGAGGAAGACAGCGCTATAAGTGGGAAGATAACATCAAGCGATGGACAGGACAGAGTCTATCAGAGTGCACCTTCAAGACAAGATACAGAAGACGTTGGAGATTCATTACAGCCGACCTTCGTAGTGGAGATGCTACCTGATGATGATGATGAGTGATTAAAAAAAAAAATTAACAGGCGAGTCTCCTGATACTTCTTGTACGTCAGTAAATCCGTCAACAAGATCAGCTAAGTAAATGGAACCTTACCCAGGAGTGACGATTTTCGACTTGCGATTGTTATGTTAAGTAAAAGTTCGTATGACCTGCCCCTGTAAATGCATGTAGGTGAAAGTTGTAGGAACACCCACAAATCCATCGTTCGCTTCAAGAGGGAATTCTAAAAATGTACCTTAGTGTCCTTGTGAGAGAACAAAAAGGTCATTTACCTGTAAGGATAGAGTGATTGCATAGTTATAGACCGCCTTGGCTACGTTATGTTTAAAGCTGCACTTGTGTTTGCTTCACAGAAGAAACAAGGTACATTTGTTGACATTAATCTCATTGAGTGTGACCTTTGTCGTCTTATTTTATTTGTCAACCAATTTCCGTGTTCAACTGTTTTAGTTCTTGTCGTGAACTGGTCAGACGTTCAGTCTATTGCTTACTTTCTGTCAATACTGTACAGTCACATTAATTAATACGCATAGGAACATGCTGCATGTGAAACAGCTTGATCTCCATATAACTGTGGCCAAGCTCGCGCCCTGGAGAGGACACTCCAGCTTCACCCTATAGGTAAAATAAGCAGCGGATGGCTGTCACCTCAGGGGCTCATTCCCACAGTCAGTTATGACTGAAGGGGCTGTTATTATTATTACTATTATATAATACGTATGAAAAATAATAACTTGGTATTATTACCAGGCAGGTAATATCTTTGCCTTCAGCCGTTGCCTTCAGAGTTCAAAGGAAGTTACAGTTGTGCTGTTTGAATGGTGTGTTTAATAGTTAATTAATGTTTGTTTAATGAAGGCGATCAAAGTTAGACTGCTAACATAGTTCAACATCCATTTCAGCCGACCTTCGTTGTGGAGACGGCAGCTGATGAAGATGATTGCACGATCCACGCTGTCAGTAGGTTTTTTTCAGTGATTGTCGCCGTGTACTCCATCATGTTGTTCTGGTATTAAGTGTTCACAAAACGCTTCTATCTCCAGGGAGTCTTCACAAGATATTCAGAATAAGCGAGAACAATACTGATTTGGCTGAGTATGTTAACTCTGTAATTCTGCCGACACTTTTGTGAAGGATTTAAGCACTTATATTTTCAGCTCGTTCAAGCCCCCACCCCTGATTTACTCAGTGGAATTCTAATATTCTAGTATAGCTCTGTTTAGAGTGTGTGTAGTAAATTGACTGAGAGAAACACGCAGTAACTTTAAAATGATTAAATCGAAGTTAAGTGTGTATAATTACAAATAACAAAATTTAATTAATCACTTTAAGTTTTAACAGTTGAAAAACAGTTTGAATAGTTATGGATCAAGAAAAGTTATCATCACGGTCGTTACGGATTGTGAAATGTTACAAGAAGGTCAAGTGGCAGCATATATTTGAACTTAGCTGCCAATGACGGTTCTGCTCCTTCTTATGGGTTTGTTTCTTATCACTCTTCTCACGCTCGTCTCTGGTCAAGGTTGTCGGGTGTAGCTCGTTTCCCAGAAATATCAAGGAGAGTCTACCAAGTGGGTCCTTCGTCTTAAAGCTTAGGCCACTGTTCCCTTCTTGTTCCAGAGACATTACTTTCTTCTGGTACCACCAATAAGCCAATCCAGGCTCACAAACCTTTTGCTCAGATAAATAAAAGAGACTTCAATCGGCCTCTTACACGCGTCTGGGGTGTCGTTATTTTAATAAGTTCCCTCTCTAACTTCGTGTGTGGTTCTTCCGTTTCCTCAGTCCCGGTTTCCTTATTTAATATGAAAGAGATTTCCTGGGCTATATTGTAAGTCCTGATAAATACTCCGGTATGTTAAGAAGGAGTTTTGAATTCTAATTCTTCACTGTAGCAAGGTCTGGTATCTTGGCGAGCGATTTCTCATGTGAAATAGCTTGATAAAATAGTCAGATTATATTCACCGCCTTCCCACGCGTTTGTTATGCGCGCCTCAAAGGATCAGCCAATCTGATTTGAATATGTTGCATGACTCAGCTAATGCAAAATTTCAAACATTACTTTTCTGAAAATGGGCTGTGCACATCCGCTTGCCCTTGGGTACAAACTTACGAACATGTCGGTAAACTCATATAACAACGTGTTCCCAATGTAACAATCATTACTTTTATCAGAAAGTAATCTCTTATGTGTGTCTGTCCATCAGTTGTCTCCCCGTATTCCAAGCTTTGGTGATGCGCGTACCCGCGTCTTATCAGTGATTAAGCACTGCGCTGAGGAGATTTACGTATTAATCTGTATACTGTGTCGTGAAAACGAGTTGTGTGTAACCCCACTACTTTGTTAAATCCCTATGTCGAGAGCCCAGCCAATCAACGCACAGTTGCTGAGCCGGAATAAATTACCTGAAGTTACGCCAGGAAAAACTTAAGCCCTGTTTTTTTTCGGATTTGGGTCGTAGCCATCTTGTTCACGCAAGATGGCGGAAGAAAACTGAATAAAATTAGGCTGTACGAGGCGAGGTACTAAACCGGAGACAACCAATCATTTTGCTCCGCCAGGAACCAACCAAAAGCTTTTCTTAAGCATTCATCTACCTATATAATCGGGCGGATTTTATGCTAAAAACACGCAACACCGAACACGAAACCAGAGACGACCGACTGTGTGAGAGGAGCTGTCAACTTTGATTTATAGCTTACCTGAGGGCATCGACCTGCAGCCTGCTTCGCTAAGTCGAGTCAAAAACTGGCCTGTTTGAATCTTAGAGGGTTTTATTCGTGTCATCAAACCTGAAGTCGTACGTCGTGTCAATCCAGCTGCCTGGAACGTCGCAGGAGCACAGTGATTGCACAGGATCAACCTCTTTAGTCCCCCTCAGTCTTGGGTGGGCTAACGAAACGACCATCAGCGGGTGTTTTGTGTCAACCAAACCAAGAAGGACAGACCTTTTAAGAGATGAGTACACATTAGTACCATTTCTGTCAGCATTGTGAGAAAAAGCTAGTGTCAGTGACGAGGAAGTGAATTAGCGTAGCAAGAGACAATAATAAGATTATAGCTGATAAATTATACGTAATTAACAGCACAGCTGATACCTGTACTATAATTAAATAACAGCACAGCTGATATAATTTTTGTTCTTATAATTGGAAAACTTGTTATAATATATTTACATATCTATATAAATATAAATATTTGTGAATCATATGTAAACTTACAAATCCATTACATTCCATTTTTCAACACTCACCCTTCAGCACAAGAGTAGATAGTGTATATACTAAATAAATAATAAGGAAATTGTATTTGAAGACTTGTCAAGTTTATCATTGTTAAGTAAAATTTGTTTCCCTGTTTTTTTTAAATATCACAGTTAGTTACACAGCGGAGGAGGCACTTTATGTCTGTCTCCTCTCTACTATTGTTTCGAGATCAGATCATTCACAGCCGTAACTAATTTGTGATACCAGTAGTCCTCTCAGACACTGGAACTTCACCATTTTCTGCAGAAATTCTATTTCTGTAATTGTCAGTACTATACTGATCTTAGAGAGAAATAAAACCTCATGCCACACTGGGGGCTCGTTCCTGGGATATTTCTGTATATCTTGAGCCATACTTAGTCTATTCATCTATCTACATTCTATCTTGTGCCACCCATAGATAACATAAGGAAAATTTTTTTTTTTTGAGAAAATCATAATAGGATTTTTTTTTTTTTAAATTGTTTTCTTAGGAGGAGTACCATTTAGTACTCAGTAAATAATTGATGGCAATTGGGTCTGAAAATACACAGGGAAAAGACAAAAATAATGAGAATAAATGCAGGTAATGATAACAGGGTTGAACTTGAAGAAACACCAATTCAAGATGTAGAATCATACACATATCTTGGCAGTAATATAGACAAAGTTGGAGGGACAGACAGCGATATCAAAATAAGAATACAAAAGGCAAGAGGAGCTTTCATTGCATTGGGAAATATATGGAGATCAAGAGAAATCGGATCCAACACGAAAATAAGAATCTTCAATTCAAATGTGAAGTCAGTCCTATTGTATGGCTCGGAGACATGGAGAACAACAAAGACAACAACCAAAAAGCTACAGACTTTCATAAATGGGTGCTTGCGTAGAATAGAGGGATTAAAATGGTATGACAAGGTTACCAACGTGGAACTGATGACAAGAACTAGACAAGTGCCAGTGGAACAAGAGATGAGAAGAAGACGATGGCGATGGATAGGACACACACTGAGGAAACCTGTTGATAGCATTACAAGGCAGTCCTTGTTCTGGAACCCCCAGGGCAAGAGAGGCAGAGGAAGACCAAGAAGTACATGGAGAAGAGAGTTGGAAACAGAGGTGAAAATGATGAGGAGAACATGGAAAGAACTTGAGATGATGGCACGGGACAGGAGGACTTGGCATGTGTTTGTTGAAGGCCTATGCTCCTTTGGGAGTGGAGGGTTATGAATGAATGAAATAATTGATGCTCACAAAGTTGCACGGAAATTTTTTATTCATTTAAATTAATTAAGTTTAATTACAATAATTTGGTTATAGTAAATATACATACCCTATCTAAGTAACGCCATGGCTGATCTAATGAAGTTCAGAACTGCGATCATGCAGATGGGTAAGGAATTAAATTTGACAGGTGATGCTCTCACTCAGTATGTCACAACAGAAGTGGACAAACACATCGATAGGGAAGAAAGGAAGTTGCAATTAGAGACTGAAGCAAAGAAATTAGAGGCTGATAGAGAAGCAAAGAAATTTGAGGTTGAAGAAAGGAGGTTGCAAGCTGAGAGAGAAGACAAAAGACTGGAAGCTGAAAGAGAAGTCAAAAGACTGGAAGCTGAGAGAGAAGACAAAAGACTGGAAGCTGAGAGAGACACCAAAAGATTAGAAATTGAAGCCAAGAAATGGGAGGCTGAAAATGAGGCAAAGAAAATTGAAGCTGAGGAAAGGAAATTACAAGCAGAGAGGGACCATCAGTTGAGATTAAAAGAGCTTGAAATTCAGGCAAATACTGGCAATAATGGTGGTAGCTCACCTCACTCTGAGAATAGCTCCATCCAGAGCACCTCAAGTGGGGCCATGAATTTTCATCTGGACCCATTTGTTGAAAAAGAAGACGCCATTGAGTCGTACCTGGATAGATACGAAAGACTTGCCACTACCTATGGCTTAGTGAAAGAAAAGTGGAGTCTTAAACTATCTCAGGGATTGAGAGGTGTGGCCTACGATGTATATTTGAAGCTCTGAAGTGATGACTAGGAAGATTATGAAATCCTGAAACAGGCACTGCTTGTGAGATATGAAAAGAACTCAGAATCATATAGAAAGAAATTCCGAACAGCTAAACCTCTTCCTGGAGAAAACTATCACCAATTCTCTGCTAGATTGGAAACCTATTTGGAAAAATGGAGTAGTTTAGGAAAGTGTCAGGATGTGAAAGAAATGATAATGATGGAGCAAGTGAAAGAGTCTATGCCTCAAGAAATGAGGATGTTTATCATGGAACAAGGAGCAGAGAGATTGGAAGATATTGTAACTGTTGCTGAGAGATATCAAGCAGCTCAGGCAGAATTATTAGGAAATAAGAAGAAGCAGGGTGAAAACTTTAAATCATCACAAAACTATACCAAATATGAACAAATGGACAAAACCCTCTAAGATCGGATAAGACACCTTACCGGAAGGAAGGAAAGTGGTGTAAAACTTGTTTAATGAGTAACCACAATACTGCGGACTGCAGAAGGAAGAATCCTCCTCATCATGCTGCATGTCTTACAACAGGGAATCAGGGAAGGAAGGAACTGGCAGTAAGTCAGAAGGACTTCCATCATCCCCCTGTCTGTGAGGAAGTGACCGTGAATGGCACTCAAGTACTGTGTTTATATGACACAGGCTTGGACTTTGATTCAGTTGTGGGCTCTTCTCTAGTGAGTCCTGATCAGATAAACACAGAAACAGTGGAAATCAGAGGACCGATCAAGGGAGCAAGAACCATGACATTACCCATAGCCCGAATCAACAAGATCTCGCTATGTGGAAGGAGAAATCAAAGCAGCAGTGATGGACGACCCTATTTACCCTTTGATTTTGGGGTGTAGGTATGTTTTCGTTGGAGAACCTATAAAACCTGTAGTTATGGCAACAGTCCAGGCCAGGGAAAGCTCCAGGAAAATGGAGGAGAATCCTATCAATACTCATCCAGAAGGGATGAAGAAGGCTCAAGCAGCAGACAGCACATTAAAGCCTTGTTTTGGCAAATTGCCTAAAGCACATAACCCTCCAGAGAAAGGAGACTTGTATATGAAGAATGGCCTACTATACAGAAAAGCTGGAACAGGACCTAAAGGGCATGGACAGCTTGTAGTGCCAAAATCTTACAGGGAGAAGGTTATGACGCTAGGATATGCTATACCCTTCAGTGGACATATGGGAATAGGGGCCACTGGACAAAGGATAGCCTGTCACTACTTTTGGCCAGGAATCACAGAGGACATAAAAAGATATGTAAGATCCTGTCCAGAATGCCAAAGAGTAGCTCCTAAGCATAGGACGGCACCAGCAACACTGGGAGAAATGCCTATTATGGGAACCCCTTTTGAACGTGTTGCAGTAGATATTGTTGGACCCCTCACTAGGACCAAGAAGAGAAATGCTTACATCTTAACCTTGGTTGATACTTGCTGTATGTGAGGAGAAGCAGTGGCCATGTCAGCTATAGACTGAAAGCACGTGGCAGAGGCCCTGTTGACAATATTTACCCGATTAGGTTTCCCGCATCAGATATTGACTGACAATGGGTCTCAGTTTAAGGGAAAGCTAACACAAGAAGTATTCAGGATATTTCAAGCCAGGCACTATCATTGTAGTCCCTACCATGCCCAAGGGAACGGTCAAGTAGAGCGGTTCAATGGTACGCTAATTTCAATCCTTAGAAAGCTGGCGAGTGAAAAACCTGATACTTGGGATACATACTTACCCGCTGCACTATTTGCATATAGGGAAGTATCCCACAATTCAACTGGATTGGCTCCAGCTACATTGTTGTTTAGCCCCCAAATGGGTACCAGAGCTACTCTGGGAAGGTTAAGGCGGCCGGCGTGATGCCGACCACATCACCCCTCGTGTGCCGACGGTCAAGATAATATGGGCCTAACACCATATTCCCAATATGCCTCAATGGGCGTGTAACGGGTTCCTTTACCTTTTTTTACATTGTTGTTTGGAAGACCAATAAAAGGTCCACTGGAAGCATTGCTGCGGACATGGACTGATGAAAAGGCACAGGAAACAGTGACTTCCTCATACCAGTACGTCAACGAGTTGACATCTCGATTGAAAGCAGGTTGGAAACTGGCCAATGATAACTTAAGACAGGCCAGGAGGAAGCATGCTGACTACTACAACAAAAAAGCAAAGGATAGGGAACTGGCGGTGGGTGAGGAGGTGTTATTTACTGTTGCCAAGCAGCAATAATAAATTGCAGATTGGATGACAGGGACCCTATGTCATACTGGAGAAACTTTCCAGGACCAATTATAAGATTGACAAGAAAGGAAAGGAGAAGGTATATCATGTCAATCTTCTTAAAAAATACTATGACAAGGAATCATCAGAAGTTGCACATATCATGACCCTAGCCATTGCAACAGAAATGCACGGTGAACCACTTCACTCTATGGAGTATCCACTCACAACTACAGAGGATTATGTTCAAGTAAATATTAGTGAACATTTAACTCCAGAGCAGAAGAAGAGGGTTCAGAAAGTGTTGGAAACCCATGCTGATGTGCTCACAGATAAGCCAGGTCGTACGAATCTGTTAGAGTACGACATGAAGGTTACAGACCCTACCCCAATATGCATGAGAACATACCCTATACCCTATGCGAAAGCCCAAGCACTAAGGGAGGAAGTTGATTATCTGTTGAAGGAGAAAATTATCTCGAAATCAGACTCTCCCTATAGCTCAAGTGTGGTGGTATTGAGAAAACCGAGTGGTGAACACAGGTTATGTATTGACTGCCGGAAGCTTAATGCTATCACAGAATCTCAGGTAGACCCATTACCTGACACCAACCAGCTGTTCTCTACACTGAGTAAGGCTAGGTATTTATCAAAGGTAGATCTAAGCAAGGGATACTACCAAATACCAGTGAAACCAGAAGTTAGGAAAATGCTGGCATTTAGTACATCAGACGGACACTATGAGTTTAATGTACTACCCTTTGGGCTGAAAAATGCTCCCAGTATCTTTTCAAGAATGATGAGGAAATTGTTGGAACCTCTACAAAATCCCCATATCACTAACTTTATGGATGACATTCTTGTTGCTACAAACACATTTGAAGAGCATATAGTAGCGCTCTCCATGTTGTTTGACAGACTGAGAGCCACTGGATTGACTGCACGTCCAACCAAGTGCTATATCGGTTGTAAGGAGTTGGAATTCCTAGGTCACACGATTTCTACAGGTCATATGTCTCCTGACCCAAAGAATATAGAGAAGTAAAAGAAGGCACCCAGACCTCAAACGAAGAAAGATGTGAGATCATTCGTGTCTTTATGTGGGTTCTATCAGAAGTACATACCCCACTTTAACTCTCTCTGTGCACCATTAACTAACTTAACTAAGAAAGGACAGCCTGACAAAATCCAATGGAATGCTGATTGTGAAAAAGCTTACACAGAGATAAAAGCAAAACTCACCAGCAAACCAATCCTTACGCTACCCGATATCACACAGGAATTTGTATTAAGGACGGACGCTAGCAGTATAGGTATTGGTGCAACTCTCTTGCAGAAATCAAAAGCCCTGCCGGAGGAACTTTTACCAGTCGCCTACGCCAGTAGGAAGCTGAATGCAGCTGAGTTGAACTACTCGACCATAGAGAAAGAATGTTTGGCTCTAATTTGGTCCATCGACAAATTTTCACCTTACCTGTATGGGACACACTTCATTGTCCAAAGCGATCATCAACCTTTAACTTTCTTGGCTGCATCTAAAAAGTTAAATTCGAGATTGTTAAGGTGGAATCTGCTTCTGGCGCCTTATTCCTTTACCGTGAATTACATTCCGGGAAGAGACAATGTAGGAGCTGATTTTTTAAGTCGACACCCTATTACTATGGAAGGACAGACGCAAAAGGATTAACTACAGCAGGGGTTTACACTTCAGCTATGACAGGTCACAGCTAGGAAAGGATGGGGCTATGTCGTGAAAACGAGTTGTGTGTAACCCCACTACTTTGTTAAATCCCTATGTCGAGAGCCCAGCCAATCAACGCACAGTTGCTGAGCCGGAATAAATTACCTGAAGTTACGTCAGGAAAAACTTAAGCTCTGTTTTTTTTTCGGATGTGGGTCGTAGCCATCTTGTTCACGCAAGATGGCGGAAGAAAACTGAATAAAATTAGGCTGTACGAGGCGAGGTACTAAACCGGAGACAACCAATCATTTTGCTCCGCCAGGAACCAACCAAAAGCTTTTCTTAAGCATTCATCTACCTATATAATCGGGCGGATTTTATGCTAAAAACACGCAACACCGAACACGAAACCAGAGACGACCGACTGTGTGAGAGGAGCTGTCAACTTTGATTTATAGCTTACCTGAGGGCATCGACCTGCAGCCTGCTTCGCGAAGTCGAGTCAAAAACTGGCCTGTTTGAATCTTAGAGGGTTTTATTCGTGTCATCAAACCTGAGGTCTACGTCGTGTCAATCCAGCTGCCTGGAACGTAACAGGAGCACAGTGATTGCACAGGATCAACCTCTTTAGTCCCCCTCAGTCTTGGGTGGGCTAACGAAACGACCATCAGCGGGTGTTTTGTGTCAACCAAACCAAGAAGGACAGACCTTTTAAGAGATGAGTACACATTAGTACCATTTCTGTCAGCATTGTGAGCAAAAGCTAGTGTCAGTGACGAGGAAGTGAATTAGCGTAGCAAGAGACAATAATAAGATTATAGCTGATAAATTATACGTAATTAACAGCACAGCTGATACCTGTACTATAATTAAATAACAGCACAGCTGATATAATTTTTGTTCTTATAATTGGAAAACTTGTTATAATATATTTACATATCTATATAAATATAAATATTTGTGAATCATATGTAAACTTACAAATCCATTACATTCCATTTTTCAACACTCACCCTTCAGCACAAGAGTAGATAGTGTATATACTAAATAAATAATAAGGAAATTGTATTTGAAGACTTGTCAAGTTTATCATTGTTAAGTAAAATCTGTTTCCCTGTTTTTTTTAAATATCACAGTTAGTTACACAGCGGAGGTGGCACTTTATGTCTGTCTCCTCTCTACTATTGTTTCGAGATCAGATCATTCACAGCCGTAACTAATTTGTGATACCAGTAGTCCTCTCAGACACTGGAACTTCACCATTTTCTGCAGAAATTCTATTTCTGTAATTGTCAGTACTATACTGATCTTAGAGCCAAATAAAACCTCACGCCACATACTGATATCACTGCGCCCACGATAGCCAACATGGTTAGGTCGTTGCCACTCCTTGCAACGCAGGGAGAAATGGGTAACAACCAGACATGTCTACTTATCCCTGAGAAGGGCGTAAGAAGGAAAATACATAATATATGTTACATATAGCAGAAAAAGACAGAAAGAAAGTGCGACAAATGAAACACCACAATAAAATCAGTACCACAAATGTACTGATACTGCCGGAGTGAAACAAAGATCGATAGGGGCCGCCCCGTTCTGTCACATAGGAGAGTGAAGTGTTAGAGACTTCACTATACTAGATCCAGCATCGAGAGGTGGGGAAACCAGTTACCTTGTTCGCTAACTTTTCCTTCCCTAACTCCTTGCCTTTCCTAAAGTGCAAAGTCGGGTACCCATTTAATGCTGGGTAGACTGATGCGTGTCGGTACCGTGAATCGAACTCGGCACCTGTGCCGAGAGAAACCAGCGCTCTAACAACTCTGTCAATCGGACGCTGGACCAACACAAAAAAGCCCCCCCCCCCCCCACCCCCGTAGTTCCTGGGGGCCTCTGATGAGATTAAGAAAGAATAGAACTTCTGCTACCTCAAGCATGTCGTAGAAGGCTAATATGAGATTGTGCATGAAGGTGGCAACCTCATTATGTCCAACAAATTGTTACAACAACCCCCCCCCTTCCCCCACCACCACTGTAAGAGCATATGGATGCTTGGTGTAGGCTTTCTTCAAGGGGACCAGCTTGTAGTTGTGGCTTTATGCTCCACAAGAAACGTTAAGGAGCATGATGATAGTGAACATAAATAGCTAGATAGACGTTGCTAACGCAGGACAGAGCAGGTTGACTCTTTTGTAGACCGCGATAAGAAGATTTCAGGTGTTCGTTTTGTTTCACGTGGTTGGACGCATCATTTGACACTTCATTTATTGTTATTGTTGAACAGAATCGACATCATTGCACTCCGGGCAAACCCATAGGTGATCAGTCTTCCTCGGTATATGTCGAAAAGTGTGAATGCTAACTGTTCCTGTAGCTCGCTGGTTGTATACACGGCGGATGCATCCTCTCATACGTCCATCACTGCTAGCCTGACGTTTGATGCCTAATTCCAACAGTCTTGATGATTCATTCTCTAACAGGCGATCATTAATTGTTCTCAGTACCTCTCTCTTATCCATATCCAGTGTCCTGTCTGTGGGTGCTCTTGGTGCTAGTCTGTCAGCTCTCTCATTACCGCGTACCTCTGCATGACCAGGACAGTACATCTACACCAGCTTCTGCAGATTCGAAGCTTCTATGAATCTTTTTCATTCGTATCTTAATGTCGTACGGTAGGTTAATTGTTTTATTGGGCCCGTCTAAGTAAAGAGTGAATGTTGACAGATACACGAGAATGTATAGAAATAGATTTCACAGGTGGTAGGTTGGGGGAAAGATATGTCTCTGGAAAGAGTCGGTTTCTCTCCTCCAGCCTATCCGTACAACTGTACTTGTTTACAAGACAGTCTTTGCCTCCCTATCTAAAATAAGACAAGTTACTCTACACACACAACACTATGTGACAATAAGACACATACACGTGAAAAACTAAGGATAAATGGGTATGCGTCTGACCAACACACAAAGTTAAATTTCTTTGTTGTTTATTATCACTAAACTGGTTACAATATCCAATACCCAAAAGATATCAAGAAAATCATTTACATACAGGGGAAGTAAAGAAGAATGGTGCGCCTTCACCGTATGGAGAAAACCCCAAAAAATATTAACCCAAAGGTTGAAGGTTAGCACTTGGTTACAGAATAAACTATCTTGGTACAATATAAAACCAAGTAAAGTAAACAAAAATCAGACAACCAAATTAATAGATAGTTTCCAGCAAAACAAAAATCATCACACACTCTCACTCAGTGGCCACCTCTCACTCTCGTACCTATTGTCCTTTTACCCTGGGGTCTGTGGTATCCCTTGGTAACAGATTATTCCTCGAACATAAATCCCTATTTCACTGTAATTAATGTACCATTTTCAACTGTCGAGGATACAAATTGGGCCCAGTTCATCCCAAGAAACTAATGAGGTGAAAGCCGAATATGTTATTTTCCTTGATTAATCCTGGTAGCAATATAAATCGTAAAGGTTATCGTCACTGTTCTTAACAATCACTTTTCCTCCGATGGGGTGCACAGGGGTATATAAGTCTAGAAACAGGAACTACAACTGAATAAAATCGTTGCGACAACGCTTGCAGTGTATGGGCGGGCGGGGAAAAACAGGCTTGTTTCCCGCTCGGTCTGGAACTTTTCTATGTCTATACAAGAAAACATTTGTGGAAAAATGCTACCATTCTATGTATATATATATAAATATATATATACAGTACTTTGCAAAAAAAATGGCAGTCATATTGCTCAGCTAAATAAGCTGAAATCTAATTAAATATGCATGTTCTGCCCAAAAGGTGCACTCCACTGAAGTGAGCAAACACTACCAAAAGTAAAAAATAAATTAGCTTAGAGTAACGTCCCTTGATAATAGAGCAGACGACAATTTCTAATGCTAGTGGCAGAAAATGGATACAAAGTCAAAGTGTATGTTAATTTCATAGCTTTGGAATGAAGGAAATCAAACATGTTCCAACATTTCTAAAACCTTGAACATTCCTGAGCAGACTGTCTACAGAGTTGTGAGTAAATTAAAAGCAGGTAATGGAATCGAGTGAAAAGAAGATAGTGGGAGGCCAAGAATTTTGGACACAAAGGACCATCGGCGTCTCGCCCAAATCGTTCGGGCTGAGCCAATGAAGAGTGTAGAAAACATACGGCAGCGCATGATCGAGTTGGGAAGTCCAGAGGTATCTAATGCTACTGTCAACCGGGAGCTACACAGGATGAATTACACAAAAAAGCGGGTAATTTCGTCACCATTGCTCACAGAGACTCACAAACAGATGCGTTTGAACTGGTGCCACGAACACCAAAATTTGTCATGGGACAATGTGATTTTTTCAGATGAATGTTCTGTTTCGTCTTATCCTGCTCAAATAAATATTTGGACGAAAGGCTCTGTAACGCCTTTGTACCAGCGACCGAAACATACCTAGAAATTCCATCTTTGGGGAGGGGTGTCAGCAAGAGGGGCCACCCCACTGTGTGTTTTCACAGGAATTCTCACGAAAGAAAGGTACATCAACATACTAGAGGGACACCTTCTGCCATTTATGCAGGTCATGTACCCCGATGGGTGCACATTTCAACATGACAATGACCCAAATCATACAGCTCATACCCCCAAAGCATGGCTGCAAGAGAAGAATGTGATAGTGCTGAAGTGGCCCAGCAACAGTCCCGATCTAATCCCAATTGAAAACGTTTGGGCACTACTCAAGAATCATTTAAAAAAGAGTGGACTCCGAGACGTTGAACAATTGAAGAAGGTAGCTGAAAAATACTGGGACAGTCTGACTCTCATTTACCTACAAACATTTGTGGGAAGTATGCCTCGCCGCATTCAGGCTTGCCTTGCTGGAGAAGGCAACATTATATTGTACTGAAACCACTGTTAATAGATAGGGGAGATAACAATCTTCCTCTGGACATACAGTTTTTATTATTATTTGCTTCTATGAGTGTGCTGTGTTGCGAAAATATGACTGCCATTTTTTTGCAAAGTACTGTATATATATATATATATATATATATATATATATATATATATATATATATATATATATATATATATATATATATATATATATATATATATATATATATATATATATATATATATATATATATATATATATATATATGGACGGGGACAAGACCATCTCTCATCCGCTCTGTCAATCCTGACGAATTTAAAAGATACACGGTGTTTGTTCACAGACGACGCTGGCCGCTGATTTGGTTCGGACTGAGTCGATGATGTCTCACCCAACCCGTGTCATGGCTGGCGGTCACTCGCACAGTGTGTTATTATTTTTCTCACAATGCGCAACATGTAACATAATCACCTGTCATTTAGTTAGCTATTAAATTGTCGGTGTCTGTTCTTTTGTCATGTAGGCATTAAACAAATAATATACACTATAATAACAATAATTACAAATGAAATATAAACATGTATTCTTTTCTCTCACTGTCAGTCGTCTAACGCCTCTAAGTCCGGCCTGGTTAACAGTCGGGTTTATCTCTCTCTCCTGGAGAGTTAAGTGCCGCGTCCGTCTACACTGTAAACATAATCACGGTCTCGTCTCATTTATGTAGCCGTCGGGTGGCGTGGTCTAACATTTTACTCAATATCTGGTTATGAAAATCGCTACGCGTTATTTTATTTAATTCGCCTTACTAGCAAGAAAAATATAAATGAAGTATAAGTGTTTAAATGCTATCGCCGTGAAATACTTCTAACACTTAGAACTATTTTCCTCTTACCAGAAATACAGAATTAAATCTCCACGAATCACTTACAAACAATATCCAAAAGAATGGTTTTATGACTGCGCGCTAGACCCTTCTGACTGATGACTGAGTTATAGAAACAGCAGTGTATAGATCATAGATTTCTCTTGATCTCTAATGGCGTTATTTCGCAGTCCCGTGTGGGACAAAAATTCAGGAGCTAGAGTTATCAAGATAAAAGGCTTTACGTTTCGGTCTTCCAGAGTTTCTCGTCTGGAGCTTTGACCGATATCAAAAGACTTTCGTTCTCCTACCGGGTTTCCCTTAGAGTGCCCGTGTTCCAAGATCAAAGGGTACTAGGGGGTTCTAGATTTTCCCTGAGTGAACTTCAAAAGGTCTGTTCCGTCTCTCTCACGTGCTGTCTGGCTGTCGAGTATTATGATTGACAGATGAGCTCGCGTGAGTGGAACGAAGTATAACCACAGCGTGATTTGTTTTCTGCTATGACTGACAGGTCAGCGAAGATTTGTAAACACCGCGTTGGCCAGTGTTTAAAGAAAGAGGGCGGGGACAAAAGGGTCAGCTGCAGAAGACAGGACAATGCATGTTTAGCTAGCAAATCAGAGAGCAGCTATTAGGTTGTAATAGGCTGTTAGATCACTGTAGACTTTTTTTCATTACACGTCACACTTAACCAACCATTTTTGTGCACTTCGTCAATTTCTCTTACCATTATCATTTTCATTTGATCTCCTTACAGAGCATGGAGTCTCCAACTGCAGCTGTCCCCTTGCAGGACGCCTACACCAAACATTCCCAAGCTCTTGCAGAGGTGGCCTCTGTAGCAAGTTTTTTCACATTAAAAGGTTGCAAGCCCCATGCACAATCTCATATTAGTTGCCTTCTACGACATGCCTGAGGGCACAGTAACCTTATTCTTTCTTTGTTTCTTCAGAGACCCTCGGGAACTACACTGGATAACTTTTCATAGTCTCTCTCTCTCTCTCTCTCTCTCTCTCTCTCTCTCTCTCTCTCTCTCTCACTTAAATATTAATAACGATAACATATGTGGGGCAGTTTTTGTAGACTTTAAAAAAGCATTTGATATGATAGACCACGCTATTTTAATTAGAAAACTAGAAACATCAAAAGTAAACCTTCAACTAGTGACGATAATTAAATCATTCCTGTCAGACAGAAAACATGTAGTTTCTTACAATAACTCTTGCTCAACCCCAACCGTAATAAATACCGGCGTTCCTCAGGGCTCTATTCTTGGGCCTCTACTTTTTGCCATATACATTAATGACCTTCCACTACACGTCGAGCACGCATCCTGTGACCTATTTGCTGATGACTGTACTGTCTACACGAGTGATACAAGTTGCAACACACTCGAACTATCGTTACAAAAAGATACAGACAATCTGATTAAGTGGAGCATCGGAAATCGCATGCTAATTAATATAATTAAAACAAAGTGCATGTTAATATCAACTAGACAAAAATTACAAAATTCAGAGAAAACAACACTTCAGATCTATATTGGTACCTCACCAATTGAAAATGTTAATGAACATATAACTCTAGGAATAGTCGTTGACCAGCATCTAAATTGGAACTCACATGTTCATGCACTGACCAAGCAAACGGCACAGAAAGTTTACCAGTTAGCTAAAATCAAATATTTCCTAGATGAAGATGCACGTAAATTGTTCTATATATCTTACATACAAACAAACCTTGACTATTGCTCCACAATCTGGGAAGGTTGTTCTATGTCCAACACAAAAAGACTCCATTCACTACAAAAGCGTGCAGTGCGTCTAGTTTCTGACAACTGCCAAGCACAGTGTGTAGATCTATATAAATATATCAAAATACTGCCTCTAAGAAAGCGCTTTCTGTTCAACAAAGCTAAATTTGTTCACAAAATCCTGTCACAGAATGCTCCAACATATCTGTGGCCAATGTTCAAATACAGTGAAAGACGCAGTCAAACTCCTTAACAAAATACAAGTGCCCAAGCCTAGGCTTGACTTATTCAAGAAAAGCTTGGCTTACTCTGCTGCTCATCTCTGGAACTATCTTCCACATTATCTGAAAGATAACAACCTCAGTCCCTATTCATACAATCGTAAACTTTTCGAATACTTTATGATATAATATCGAATGTAGGTTTAATGATGATGTTAGTGCTTTTCAACCTATTTTGTTTCATGGTGATACTTAGTTTGTATTTTTCAACATACTTTATTTCATGTTTAAAATTAGATACTGTGAATGTGAGTATGCTATTATTTTACCTTTACAACGTTGAATTCCTTGAATTGATGGGTAAAATGTATGTGAGAATAAATGAAATCAGTATAAAAGACGAGAGAAAGGAAGGGCAGAATGTCAGACGGGCCTGCGTTCCCAATTCTCAACCCTTTGAAAATAAAGTTCATTCGTTCGTTCTCTCTCTCTCTCTCTCTCTCTCTCTCTCTCTCTCTCTCTCTCTCTATATATATATATATATATATATATATATATATATATATATATATATATATATATATATATATATATATATATATATATATATATATATATATATATATATATATAAGGGCTTGGATCTTTAACGATTATAATAAATCGATTATTCGTTAAACATTTTGTAATCAATTTAATTGATAAAACAAATTTTAACCAACTATTTCATTTTTAGCAATGTTTATGTTATTTGCTTAAATGCGAGAGCATTTGCTATGTTAGAGGTTTGTGATATGGCATTTGGCTAGCATTGCCAATAATAACAGTTTGTTTGGTTGTATCTTTTCAGTTTTTTCATTATATTTTAAGGACGATGTTGCCTTATAACAAGTAAAAGTTAATAGTCCTTAGTGATTAAACAAATTGTGTTTTTGATGTTGTATAATGTTTCAAATTGTTCGAAATTGATCTGTTGATCTTCGAGTAAAGAAATTCGATTAATCTATTAAGATTTTTTAAATCAATTCCAGGCCTAATATATATATATATATATATATATATATATATATATATATATATATATATATATATATATATATATATATATATATATATATATATATATAAGTTTCCTGTATGTGACTGCGGTTGATGAAGGTTATAACCCGCAACGTCCCGTGATTCTAGTGTATTTTTCATGAATAAAACTAACATTAACCCATTTTTTTTAAAAACTTCATTAATTAAAATCAGTTCCCTGAAACAGACTACAACAGTCAACAAGATACACCAATACAGTATATAACGCGCGAAAAGTACAACTGAAGAATCGGAACTAAGACATTCACAACCTACATGCTTTATTTGACGTTATAATTTTGTCATTGCGGCTTGCAGCTCTTTCAACGGTCGGCGAAACACGTTAACTAGCACTTGAACATACCTGGGCCACTAACCGGCACTTCATGGGCGTGCCACTAACTCGGCTGTGACAGTTCAGAATAAGTAACATTCCTCCGACCTTCCTGCTGGAGAAAGAGACGCAACACTTGCTCCCAATGTCACTTGCCTCAATAGCTTACCTGAAATAGTTTACATTCTAATCAGTCCGAAACACGTAAGAGGCCGCCTGCTTCAGCTGTGACGTCATTCGCGAACATTATTCATTGACGAGCTCGAAGGTGGAAAGTGCATTCCATTAATGTACAATGTTTCATATTATCACATTTCTTCACGCATGCCGGGACCTTTGTGAAATTGTCAGCTAATTTTTTTGTGTGTGGTTGCACTTAGCAGAGAGGACGCTAGCTCGTTGTCATTTAAGCCTAACCAATGATGACCCACGACGTCTGACCTGATCAGGGGGTGCTGAGCTATAGAGAAGTTATGGAGCTGCCGTGCTGACCTGGAAAAGACTGGACTTTGTCGTGGCAATAGGCCTGCAGATTTAGCATGACTACAAACTGAACGCAGAAGACGAAGAAGGTCGCAGGCCTTAAAGCTTAAATTATTTTATAGTTTCTGCAGTCATGTGCTTCTTACTTGTTCCCGGGTGGTCTCTGAAGAGACAAAAAAAAAAAAAGGATACCACTCCTGCATCCTCAGGCAAGTAGTACAAGGCGACTTATTTGCGGTTGGGCACGAGGCTGACAATCTCATCATACAAAAGAAATTACAACAGAAACTACTGCTGTAAGAGCATGAATCTACTTTATGCAGGCTTCCTACAAGAGTGTCGAGCTGCAGTGGTGGCTACATGCGCTACAAGGTGCGCAAAGGAAAATGATGATGATAATGAAGATACATACGCAGGCACGACAAGATCACTGATGTGGAACTGATGACAAGAACTAGACGCAGGCACGACAAGATCACTGATGTGGAACTGATGACAAGAACTAGACGCAGGCACGACAAGATCACTAATGTGGAACTGATGACAAGAACTAGACGCAGGCACGACAAGATCACTAATGTGGAACTGATGACAAGAACTAGACGCAGGCACGACAAGATCACTTATGTGGAACTGATGACAAGAACTAGACGCAGGCACGACAAAATCACTAATGTGGAACTGATGACAAGAACTAGACGCAGGCACGACAAGATCACTAATGTGGAACTGATGACAAGAACTAGACACAGGCACGACAAGATCACTAATGTGGAACTGATGACAAGAACTAGACGCAGGCACGACAAGATCACTAATGTGGAACTGATGACAAGAACTAGACGCAGGCACGACAAGCTCACTGATGTGGAACTGATGACAAGAACTAGACGCAGGCACGACAAGATCACTGATGTGGATCTGATGACAAGAACTAGACGCAGGCACGACAAGATCACTAATGTGGAACTGATGACAAGAACTAGACGCAGGCATGACAAGATCACTAATGTGGAACTGATGACAAGAACTAGACGCAGGCACGACAAGATCACTAATTTGGAACTGATGACAAGAACTAGACGCAGGCACGACAAGATCACTAATTTGGAACTGATGACAAGAACTAGACGCAGGCACGACAAGATCACTTATTTGGAACTGATGACAAGAACTAGACGCAGGCATGACAAGATCACTAATGTGGAACTGATGACAAGAACTAGACGCAGGCACGACAAGATCACTAATTTGGAACTGATGACAAGAACTAGACGCAGGCACGACAAGATCACTAATTTGGAACTGATGACAAGAACTAGACGCAGGCACGACAAGATCACTTATTTGGAACTGATGACAAGAACTAGACGCAGGCACGACAAGATCACTTATTTGGAACTGATGACAAGAACTAGACGCAGGCACGACAAGATCACTAATTTGGAACTGATGACAAGAACTAGACGCAGGCACGACAAGATCACTAATTTGGAACTGATGACAAGAACTAGACGCAGGCACGACAAGATCACTAATGTGGAACTGATGACAAGAACTAGACGCAGGCACGACAAGATCACTAATGTGGAACTGATGACAAGAACTAGACGCAGGCACGACAAGATCACTAATGTGGAACTGATGACAAGAACTAGACGCAGGCACGACAAGATCACTAATGTGGAACTGATGACAAGAACTAGACGCAGGCACGACAAGATCACTAATGTGGAACTGATGACAAGAACTAGACGCAGGCACGACAAGATCACTAATGTGGAACTGATGACAAGAACTAGACGCAGGCACGACAAGATCACTAATGTGGAACTGATGACAAGAACTAGACGCAGGCACGACAAGATCAATAATGTGGTACTGATTACAAGAACTAGCCACGCGTCAGTGGAGCAAGAGATGAGAAGAAGACGCTAGAGATGAATAGGACACACATCGAGGGAAACGGTTGATAGCATCACAAGGTAGTACTTGTTCTGGACTCCCCAGAGCAAGAGAGGTAAAGAGAGGTAAAGAGAGGTAAAGAGATGCAAAATAACACACGGAAAAGAGAACTGGAGGCAGACATAGAAGAGATAAAGAAAATATGGAGAGACCTTGACCTGATGACACGGGACAGGAACACTTGTCACAAGTTTGGTCAAGGCCAGCGCTCGTTGAGAAGTTGAAAGGTCATGTATTTTCCTTACCTACGCTTAACGATGTTGGAAATTAAAACCTTCCTTGTTTACTAACAGTATTTACAATCACAGCCGGCTCTCTGGTGGTGCGAGCGATGCGCCGAAATTAAACATAAATATGCGTAAATCATAAAGCAGGGGTCAGCATCCAGTCGATCCAGATCTGCAGGCAGAACCCAGTGGATGATTTGGTAGATGTTTAGGTGACTTTAGGGGGAACAAAAGAAAGACTATTTTGAACAAGGAAAATGTAGGACTAGACTTCTCCCACCGGCATTTAAAATCCTTATGTGTTATAAATGTTCCGGGATCAGAGGGACTTTTTCCGCATTCCCAGTGAAAACTCTCCAGCTGGCTACTAAAATAGCATCCCCCCCACTTCCCGCTTGAAATCACATACTGTGACGATATTTGTGTACGTCCTTCAACATTCTTCGCTCTCCCCTGCATTACCGATTTATTTCTTTTTTTCACACTTATCGTCCTATTATTTGGCATATTTTATGCACCTACATTTTTTTGCCTAGCCGCTCCCAGACTTATTTACGTTTCACCATGTGAATCGTAGTATTACAAGGCTAATTAAGACAGGTAAGCGAATAATACTTCTATTACTTAAGTCATCTAGCCACCTTTGATAGAGACGGTCATTGTTGACAAAAGGTGGACTCGTACGATCGACGGAAAGAAAGCCAGATTGTTAGTCTGGGAAAGCCGTCTGGGAGATGTACGTAAACACAGGTGATAATATGTAATCGCTTCCGATGGCCCATCTCTGTATCAATAATACAGATAACTCGTCTGGGGAGAATATGCTGGGAGAGGTATTAGCCAGGAAATAAGTTCACCGATGTGTTTGTGAGTTTGCACAAATGCAATCGGAAACATTACTGCCATATTTGAAAAAGGTCGCGAGTTTAAATTTTGAAATTGATATTTTAAAACACGCGGGGGATAGTAATGATTTAGCACCCCGACCCACATAGTTCTAAAGAGACAGGATTGGTCTAAATCGAGAGCCTGGAATAAACTTTAGTTCTCATTGGCAAGTTTGTCTAAAATAACCATATGAGACTTGGGCTGAGAAATGGAAACATAATCTAGCGAAGTCGGAGACAGAAATCAGACTGCATTTTCAACAAACGTAAAGTAACCACTCCCATTAGCCAGAGAGAAGGATCGCACAAAGAATTTCAAAATTAAAAGTGACAGATCGCAGTATTTGGGCGTCTTCAAAATTTAAAAGAGAACCCGCAATTTTAAATACGAAGACTGGAAACTTAAGGAATCAGAAAACACAAGTCATAAGAGGGATTCTGACACTACACCAGACCGAGTGTTTGAAGCATCAAATCAACGTTGCTGTGTCCATTCTACTGTGCCAGAAGATTGTATATCCAATTTGGGGTGAATGTAAACATGTATTTTTTTTAATGTGAATTTGTCATGTCTGTACTTGCTAAGTGGTTATATTAGTCATGGGAGGCTGGCAACCTCAACATATGAAAATAGTATGTTCATAAACCACTACAGCAAGCACTGGTGTTTGCTTTATGCTAGTTCGCTCAGGAACGCGAAAGCAGAAGCGACTCCAGACTCAGAATGGAGCAGTGAAATGATTACCTCACATGTGCCTAGGGTGTATAGTATAATTTTGTGAGATATATGTACTTTTATAATGTTAATTCAGGCAAATCATTGCATTCGCGCTGTCCAGACACATTTTCCCCATTTAAGTAACCAGAAGAATAACGGTGATGTCTAATCATATTCGCTGAGTTATCCTATGTATACTCAGGAAGAATAATTATTCAGAGAGGCTAACATTGATGGGTGGACAGCGAGACAATGCGCCTGTTAATCTGCAGCCCACAACTGTACTTAGCAGAGGCATTTATTCTTTATGTTTCCTAAAGTTAGTGGTACGAAGTTACACTTACAAGAGACCAGTATGAAGTAAGAGTCTTCGCCACAATCTCGTGATTCAAAAGCTGGAGTCGCCACCAACTACCTACAGTGGACACATTGTGAAGACACCCACGTTGACATTAGGAGTGGAGTTCATCTAGACGCCTCTAGAGAAGAGCCCTCATCACGAAAGACTCGACAACCAACAATTGCAGTACTCCGCAAGTTAAGTTTTTTGTTAACAGGCAAGCAACGGACACTAACCAACAGTGACCAATTAAGTCTCGATGAAAACAATTTCTTAAACCTCCTAAAATCATCTTCATCCCTATTTATTTAAATTTGTTAAAGACTAATTAATTATTAAATTTGTTACATGTTATTTTACAAATCCATAGTTGATTCAGTTCTTATAGATAAGAGAGCGCATCTATGATCTAAAATCGTTAATACATATAGTTACAGCCATAGAACCAAAAATACTTATAACAGGAATTTCGCTGCATTAAACCAGATGGGGGCTCGAACAAGCCACACCATTGCTTAAAACTTCACAAAAGGTGTCGGATTAGATAAACGTTAACAGTGATCTGCCCTACGCAGCATTGTTCTTGACTTCTGAATTATCTTGTGAAAACTGCCTTGAGATAGAAGCATCATTATCCTTCTATCTACAACTCTGCCAAGAGTAATCTTGTGCGAAGGTAGACACCTTTGAAGACCCATTTTAGATACTCTTGAGTTTTGGCCACTGGTAGACCACTACTGCAGACTAAAGGGGAGGCAAATCCCGTGACACACACACGCGCGCGCACAGATACATATATGGTAGATCTTTCGAGGGCTGAGTGTTTCTAAAGTAGATCCCACAAGCCTCTGGGTTGCCGACCCCTGTTACAGTGTGAACCAATTCAGTAGTATAAAACTGACACTCATAAGCGACAATGCAGTACGACACGGGGGTGGGTACGAAAAGGAGACCTGGTACCACCTAGCAAAATCCCTGGATCCGACTCTGTTTACAGTATTGCTTTTGTTTATGTCTTCAAGAACACTTTATTTTGCGAGTACACTCTGAATTCTACAAGTAAACTGCCGCGAGGAACTTTATATAAGTACAGGGTGATTGAGACATCACTTCAAAGGTTTAATTTGTTATGTCTTCACCCCCCTATCTAACTAATTTAAATATAACAAACATCAAAATAAAGACAATAATAATAATAGCCCCTTCTGTCATAACTGACTATGGGAAAGCGCCCCCGAGGTAACAGCCCTCAGCTGCTTATTTTCCTGATGTTCCTTTCGACGTTTTCTCCTCTCATCTGCTTGTTGTGAGAGCTTCTTTTCGCCCAAACTGAGGTGACGCCGTAGTAAATTAATATTAGACAAACATAAAGGTATGTTTTCAGGCACTCGTAAGAAATAAAGAAGTAGAACACTTGGACAACAGAAAAACAACAGACGTGAGTGGCTTACCCAGGGTTCGAACCCCGTACCTTCCGTACGACAACTCCGCCTAGCTATCAAGCGAATCACACTGACCCCACGGCCAGCTAGGCATCCCCAAAAAAGGATGCTTTGCTGACTATATATCAGTACGAAACACACAAGATAACACCGGAAGTATACAGTGGGCAACTCAGCCCTTTTAATGACGCAATCACTTCTGTTGTTCTCCTATTAACAGTATGTGTCAGTCCAAACAAGACAAAGACCTTGATACTGGGTCCAGTAAATAGTAGAAGACTTAAGGACAGTAGTATAGAACAGAGGGTAGGTTTCTGGTATTGTATAAACATAAATAACACATAAGGAAGGGAAACCCGAGGCCTGTTTTACAGGCCTCGGGTTTCCCTTCCTTATGTGTTATTTATGACGCCGTAGTAAGCATCGCCACTTGGTGCGATCGGCAGCTTCATCCGCCCAGGTTGCTGGATTTATGTCCAGCGCCCTCATGTCTCTCTTGCACACATCTTTGAACATCAGCTGCGGTCGCCCAACTGTTATTTTGCCACCTGCCAGTTGTACGTAGGAGATATCTTTCGGGATGTCACATCCGCATCTTCCATGCGGCGGACAATTAACTACCATTTTATGACATAAAATGCTAAGTCGCAATAACAATACAGGTCAACGTGACTGTTACGTACATTTATTACCTAAGGGGGTAGTCGTCGGTCCTACCAAATGTACGCACCAGTCTTGAGATAGTTATATTATTTGTGCGTTCGATTGATTCACGCACTGACGTGCACAATGCTGTGTGAGTTGCTTTGGACGCACGTGTAACCTAGTTGAGTAGTTTGTGACGTCATGTTTTGAAGTGGAAACATGGAACTGGCTTGTGTCCATGATTGTAATTTTATATTGTGTATCCAATGGCATGTTGAAGGAAGCCATTTATTATTGTGATTTGTATTGGTCTTCAGGTCGAAGCCAATCGCAGTTATGTCACGTAAGTTATCGCCCACTTCTTATTTTAATACTGCATAAAAAGGCCGCTCTACTACTAATCTAGCGGGAATTTTATCATTCCTAGAATGGATCTACAGAGTCGCTTGCCTTTAAGATTTGAATCGTAGACGGAGAATTCCTACGAGTAGAAGAAGTTATATTGTTTACCTTATGCACATGTTTTAAATGCCGTACATGCTTCAATGCCAAAGTCGTGACATGGATGTAAAGAGAGGTTAGCCAACTGAAAGCCTTTAACTGATAGGATTATCGTATATGACTTTGTGTGAAATTATATGATGTACAACGCTATGTAGGATGAACGTCTGGGAATTTTAACAAATGTAATATGGAAGATTTCATCCCAGAGTATGAATACGTTACCATGATAGACGTCCTTGAAAGAAGGTCAACGGTCGTGACTGAGAAGGATATTATACGGTAACAGTTTTGTAATCCTTAGTCTATGGACAGAGGTCTTTACTAGAAGAGAACCTTCAGGAACTTTAGCAGCAATAATTAATATGTTGTCGTGTGATCTTTGCGCCTGTGACGATGTCCATCTTGTCCACTTCGTGTCCTGGTGAATACAATCTATGTAAAGTTACCAACGACTTGTGTGCTGCCAATACTTGACCAGTTCACCCAATTCAAGATACTTGTTGGTTTTCGTTTGAAAAAACATTGTTGACATTTATTCCGTTGTAACCATTCGCGTTTCAATTCATCACTATGAAAACGACACCAACAATAACTGGTAGGCCAGTGTGGGCTGGAAGTGGGTACCCATCCAATTGATCGGAAAAAGTTTACTTTTTCATCATCTCAATTTGGAACGTACCCATCCAACTTGATCGTCTTTCAAAAAGAGTGACTGATTACTTGGAGTTTACTTTCAAGCTGTAATCTAGATACATCATCGAAGTATTTTTCTGTATCCTACACGGGGACGAGGCATTTGATTTTTACCTCACGCGAGCTAAAACTTCAATCCTCACTTTAAATTAGCTGTGCTTAATTGATTATGTCCACTTTCAATTTTCCGTCCATGTGTCAAGTTGTGTATTCTTCGCGGGAGGTTGGGAGGTTGATCTGACGAACGAGATCCATCTCGAAGCCAATTCGGGCTCTTCGTCAGACGTTCTGTAGGACATTATTTTGCAGACTTCCCGCAGTGGAATGTTCCTACGCGTGAGCGTAGAAGGATTCTAGGTCCACTGTGTCTGGTGGTCTGTGACACCTGTCTGTTTTAGCTGTAGTGTCACGTTTACTTGTTGTTTTTGGTAGCTATTTTTACTTGTACCTTGGTTTTATGATGAATTGTGTTTGTATTTCGCGTCCATCTCACCTTTCCTGTCGTTTAGTTTTTTACAAAACCTATGTTTTTTACACTGTGTTGTCAATTGTCTTGTGCATTATTTAATCGCAGTTATCATCGTAATTCTTTACGACATTCCATTTTAGTTTCTCATTTTATTTTAATTGGATTTCTGCGAACGTCTTCGTTTGTTTTGAATATCTTGTCGTGTCATTATTGTGCTATTGTCGGTCACATTACTGCTTTCACACCATTACATGTTATAAATTACATTATTAATTATTAATATTATTGCCTATTATATAAATTGATTTTTACCGTTCTAGAACAGGAACGAAGAACACTAGTTGTAGTAACACTTTTAAGTAGTATTATTACATAATAATATTGAAATGGCTACCTTAGACTATTTCATTAAGCAAGCAAAAGCTCTTCAGATGGCTCCTGATGAAGCTAAAGCATTTGCACTGTCAGAATATAAGAAAGCTCAAGAAATAGAAGCTGATCAGAGAAGATTGGAAACTTTACGTTTGGAAAATTTGAAATTTGAGGCAGATCAAAAACGGATTGAGGCTGAGGAACAAGAGAAGAAGATGAAATTTGAGGCAGATCAAAAAAAGGATTGAGGCTGAGGAGAATGAAAAGAAGAGGAAATTTATAGCTGAGGAAGATGAGAAAAAAATGAGATTAGCCGCTGAATTGGAAGAGAAACGATTTCAGCGAGAGGCAGAACAGAAACAAAAAGAAATGGAAGTTAAAGAAAAGGAAATGCAAAATAAACAGAAGGAAATGGAAGAAAGAAGATTAATAGCTGAACAAAATACATTACGACTTCAGCTTGAGAGGGAAGAGAATGAGAAAAAACGACAGCATGAACTGAAATTAGCAGAGTCAGAATATGAGAGACTTAGGTTAACTCAGGAATCTAATTCTCAGAGAACTTTTGAAAGCCACACTTCATCCAGACAGGATCATTTTAAGGAGATTAACCTTAAATTGCCAAAATTTAATCCCCCGTCTGATGACGTAATATTCTTCCTGGATAGGTTTGAGGCCACTTGTGGGTCTTATAACGTGGATAAAGCTCTATACTGTACATATTTATCCAGATTACTTACAGGAGATGCATTAGCAGTTTATCATACCACCAGCGTTGGTGAGAAAAATGACTACAATGCTCTTAGAGCAGCACTTCTGCAAAAATTCCAAATGACAGAAAACGAATATCGTTTGAGATTTCACACATTACTACCTCAATCTGGCAGAAATTTTAGTGATTTTCTGTCACAGATACGACTAACATTAGAAAGATGGATCGAATTATCCAAAATTGAAAAGTCGTATGAAGGTCTCTTTGATTTACTGATGCGCGATAAGGTACTTTCGTCGGTAAACCCTACATTTCTCGCATTTTTACACGAACGGAAACCTTTATCTATGAAAAATTTAGAAGAACATGCAAAAAATTTTTGCACTGCTCACCCAAACATGGATCTAAGTAACGCGCAGATTAAGAGTGAATTGCCTGTTGCTTTTGCAGCACAACAAAACAATTTTTCACGCAATCGTTCTTTTAGTGCTGATAGGTATGTCAATAAGGGAAATAATCATAATTTCAACAATGATAACTTTTACAAAGGGAAGCAATTTCAACAATCTGCTCCATTTAATGTTTCTTGGAACCAAACTCACAGATCGCGAGATTTTGGTAACAATTATTTTAAAAATAATCAAGGACATTATAATAAACAAAACTGGAGATCAAGGTCTCAGGGTCCGCAAAACAGACAATTTTTTGGAAATAAACCATTTAACCAACATCATAACGATCATTCTACAAATTATCGGACTAATCCAAATTTTAACTCTAGCAGAAACGACAATTATGGCAATTTTAATGACAAAAATCACAATCGATCGCGCCGACGAGATAGATCGTCGAATAATACAGGTAGACATTCTAATGTTGCTTTTAATGATACACAGGCTAACATTGAACAGGGTAAAGTAGCTGAAACTCACAATGCTATGTCTTGTTCTCTAGATTGTTCCCAGGTGAAAGACTGTCCAGAATGCTCGACTCTTTTCCAGCCTAAGGCGATCACGACGCTGCGTTGCGGACATACCTTGCCTAGCCTGCCTGCAGTCTGTACAGCCACTGCTGCGTCAGTACACCAGGGACAGGGCTCTCTTAAGTTTCACAAGGGATTTGTCAATAATATTTCATGCTCTCTCCTATTTGACTCAGGTTGTACAACAATCGGTGTCCGGACTTCGCTGATCAACCCAAGTTGTGCCACGGGCCGGGTTGTCAAATGTGTAACATTTGGTGGCACTATTGAAACATTTCCCACTGCTATTATTGATCTTCATACTCCTTTCTTTACAGGAAAGATCCAAGCATGTCTTCTGCCTAACCCAATTTGTGATGTAATACTGGGTCGCATACATGGTATTAAAGAGTGTACACCTCAGCAAATAGCTGAATGGGAAGAGCGACATATTCAAACTGCAAATGCAGTAGTGACTAGAGCGCAAGCTACTAATATGTCGCATGATACACCTATTGAACCTACTGTTCATACCACTGGTAATGATGATGCTCCTATTTCACGGGAGTTGTTTGCAACATTGCAAAAGAATGATAATTCATTAAAAAAATTCTTTCAGTATGTTAACAAAAAGAATACAAGCAACAAACTTGCAAAATCTAGACATGACTTTATACTTAAAAATGGGATTTTGGTTAGAGTCATACGGGAAAAGGATTTATCCTTATGTTCTCAGATTCTTGTCCCATCCTGTATGAGATCTCGTATATTACGACATGCTCATGACTCGCAATGTGCGGGCCATATGGGTTTTTCGCGTACCAAATCCAGAGTGCTTTCGGCATTCTACTGGCCAGGCGTCCATAGAGATGTTACTCTCTATTGTCGGTCCTGTTTGATATGTCAAGAAGTTAAGGTACGGGGTCCATTTCATGCGGCTCCTATTCAAGCTGCGGACATCCCGATTAGACCATTTGATAAAATGGCCATTGACATTATTGGTCCAATGCTTCCATCTGCTAGAGGGCATACGCATATTCTTACGTGCATTGATATGTGCACTCGTTGGCCTGAGGCCATCCCTCTCAAGAACACTTCATCTGCCAGTGTAGCAGAGGCATTGATGTTAATCTTCTCACGCATTGGTTTTCCACGGAAAATCTTGTCGGATCATGGGGTTCAGTTCATTTCTGAATCCATGTCTCAAGTTATGAAGACATTAGGTATAGACAGATCTCTTAGTTCTATTTATCATCCGATGTCAAATGGGTTAATTGAGCGTCTCAATAGGACACTCAAGCAGTTGTTGGGTAAGATGACTCAAGACCATCCCCAAGACTGGGATCGGGTCCTACCCGCTTGTCTCTTTGCGTATCGCGAGGTACAAAATCAAGCAACGGGGTTTTCTCCGTTCCAGCTTGTTTTTGGCATGCAACCACGCGGTCCGATGTCGTTAATCCACGACTTATTGGTGGATGAGAATATTGAAGAGGAAACTCAATCCTCTTATGAGTATGTGATCTCTCTTAGAAAGAAAATCATAGATGCTTGTAGACTAGCTACTGCATCATCCGAACATGCCAAAGAAAAAGCTCGTCTATCTGCAAACAAATATAGACGTCTTCGCCAGCTCATACCTGGTGATGAAGCTTTTGTATTACTCCCTGCGCATAACAATCGTCTTTTAATTACCTGGAGAGGTCCTTTCAGGATCATCTCAAGAATATCCGATGTCGACTACATCGTTGATGTTAATGGCAAACATAAAACCTTCCACATTAACATGTTGAAGGAGTATTACTCACGTCCTGATTATCTACAATCGGTGTTCCAAGCAACTGACGATCCTACACCACCTATTCAACACTATTCTAGTTTGTCAGTCATCCAAGAAGAGGAATCTTCTTTCGATGATGTACAACTACCAATACCAGTTGTACCACTCCATTCCACTGAGAAATGGAATGATGTTACTATCTCATCTACTCTTACTGATGATCAACGTCAGCAAGTCTCTAAAATTCTACACACGTATGAGGATGTCCTCACTGACATCCCAGGTCATACGTCAGTCATCCAACATGACATTATTCTGACTGACGATACACCGATTCGAGTTCGCCCATATCCTATTCCTTTACACTTTCGTGATAAGGTTGATAAGGAATTGGATGATATGCTCCAATTAAATATAATTGAACCATCTTCATCACCATATTCTTCTTCTATGGTAATCATTAGGAAAAAGGACAATAATATACGTCTTTGCGTAGATTACAGGAAATTAAACAAAGTTACAAAATTCGATGCGGAACCATTACCTCTTTTAGACGACTTATTAGAGAAATTATCTCATGCCACATTCTTTTCGAAATTTGACCTTTCAAAGGGTTATTGGCAAGTGCCACTCACTACGAAAGCAAAGCCATTCACCGCTTTCTCGACACCACGGGGTCTTTTTCAATGGAATTTTATGCCTTTCGGGTTAATGAATGCGCCAGCTACCTTTGTACGCATGATGCGCCGCATATTGTCTCATCGTCCCGATGTCATTACTTATATAGATGACATCTGTCTTTTTAGTGACTCTTGGGATGAACATATTCAGGGTTTAAAATCTTTACTTTCTACCTTACAGGATTATAACTTAACAGCGAAACCTTCAAAGGCTTTTGTCGGTTTTCATGACATCTCATTTCTTGGTCACCGTATAGGTCGCGGTTTAATGTATACAGAAGACAGTAACGTCTCTAAAATTTTAAACATCTCAGCACCTAAGACAAAAAAACAAGTGAGGTCACTCTTAGGACTAATACAGTTCTATTCTAAATTCATCCCTCATTTGTCTACTATAACTGCACCTCTTTCGTCTTTACTGAAGAAGGGCACACCTAATGTAATAAAGTGGTCGCAGGATCACCAAACGGCGTTAGACTATATAAAACAAATTTTTTCAAATAAGCCTTTTTTAAAGTTGCCTAACAAAGATCTCACCTTTGTTCTTCGCAGTGATGCTTCTTCCTACGCTATTGCGGCAGTTTTGATGCAGGAATACGGAGGCACCTTATTTCCTGTTATGTACGTATCCAGAAAGCTTACAACGAGCGAGATAAATTACTCCGTTCTAGACAAAGAGCTCCTTGCTCTTGTCTGGGCAATCACAAAACTGGATCGTTATCTCCTCGGATCACACTTTGTGGTGGAGTCTGACCAGAAAGCTCTTACCGCATTGAATACAGGGAACGTTAAGTCATCAAAGTCAGCGCGTTACGCTATAGCTCTTCAACCGTTCCATTTTGAGATACGAGCTATTCCTGGAGTGCAGAATGTATTTGCAGACTGTCTTTCAAGATGCCCTAGTGAACTTGGTGAAACTAAACTACTTTTAGATGGAGAAACGTCCTCACCGAAACATGAATAACTTTGTACAGTGTCATTAATTGTACATCTGTGAAGACTATGTATAGTTTTGCAGTATTCGTATAAATATAACTTTCAGAACATACTTACATATGGATTATAACATTATTTCTTGTGAAGTAACTTTTTGTTAGAACGGGAACAGTGATATTAAAGTAACATTTTTTTTTTTTAGTATGGAAACATTGGAAAAAAGCAACAAATAGACATTCGTTAGTGTTATGGAACATATTACACTACATATCGTGTTCGTAAACTTATTTCGTGCATGGAACATTAGGAACATATTCTTGTTGACTCTAAATAGTTCTGAACGAATATTCACAATGACTGAAATTAGAATTACTTAGAATAAATTACTAGTTATTTATTTATGTGTAATTAAGTACTAGAATTAGATTAATTCAATTTAATCAATTTGATTGTTTATAAATCACACATCTACTAACGTTATTAGTGTCTCGCAATACGTGTAGTCACGTATCCCACTACATGATATTTCACTTTTAGATAACTAGTCAAACTTACTAGTGTTAGATATCAGTAGGTGCGTTGCTTCTTAAAGTGTTTAATTTTGCATTGCTTCATTTTTGCACATTGTATTTCAAAATTTTCTGTTTCACTGATTCTTTTATCATTGATTATCATCAGTGTTGCTGTTCATTTTCATTTTTTGAAATCATATGTTTCGATTTTCTTTTGAAAAACTTAGTTGAATTTTATTATCATCTTTTTTGTTGATTTTTCATTTTCATTTTCATTTTCAACTTCTTTTTACTTCGAATATTACCACATCGTTCCAAAGTAGGTCGATGGTGGATGTGTGCTTTAATGCATACTGTCATTTAGTTATATTAATTTCAAGTCAATATTCTTTTCTTAATATGATAACTTTATGCATTGTATATATTGTTGTAGTTTTGACTCACCTCTCTCGAGTAATTAGTTCGAAAAAAATTAATAGAATTAATTTTTTTAAGGGGAGGTAATAAGGGAGCTGTTACGTACATTTATTACCTAAGGGGGTAGTCGTCGGTCCTACCAAATGTACGCACCAGTCTTGAGATAGTTATATTATTTGTGCGTTCGATTGATTCACGCACTGACGTGCACAATGCTGTGTGAGTTGCTTTGGACGCACGTGTAACCTAGATGAGTAGTTTGTGACGTCATGTTTTGAAGTGGAAACATGGAACTGGCTTGTGTCCATGATTGTAATTTTATATTGTGTATCCAATGGCATGTTGAAGGAAGCCATTTATTATTGTGATTTGTATTGGTCTTCAGGTCGAAGCCAATCGCAGTTATGTCACGTAAGTTATCGCCCACTTCTTATTTTAATACTGCATAAAAAGGCCGCTCTACTACTAATCTAGCGGGAATTTTATCATTCCTAGAATGGATCTACAGAGTCGCTTGCCTTTAAGATTTGGATCGTAGACGGAGAATTCCTACGAGTAGAAGAAGTTATATTGTTTACCTTATGCACATGTTTTAAATGCCGTACATGCTTCAATGCCAAAGTCGTGGCATGGATGTAAAGAGAGGTTAGCCAACTGAAAGCCTTTAACTGATAGGATTATCGTATATGACTTTGTGTGAAATTATATGATGTACAACGCTATGTAGGATGAACGTCTGGGAATTTTAACAAATGTAATATGGAAGATTTCATCCCAGAGTATGAATACGTTACCATGATAGACGTCCTTGAAAGAAGGTCAACGGTCGTGACTGAGAAGGATATTATACGGTAACAGTTTTGTAATCCTTAGTCTATGGACAGAGGTCTTTACTAGAAGAGAATCTTCAGGAACTTTAGCAGCAATAATTAATATGTTGTCGTGTGATCTTTGCGCCTGTGACGATGTCCGTCTTGTCCACTTCGTGTCCTGGTGAATAAAATCTATGTAAAGTTACAAACGACTTGTGTGCTGCCAATACTTGACCAGTTCACCCAATTCAAGATAGTTGTTGGTTTTCGTTTGAAAAAACATTGTTGACATTTATTCCGTTGTAACCATTCGCGTTTCAATTCATCACTATGAAAACGACACCAACAGTGACACTGTTGGCTGTTTACATACAAGTAATTTCATAACGGGCAGGGGTCGGAGGGGCTAAGAGGTATGGCGTTCGCTTCGAATTCTTGAGGTCCCAGGTTCGATTCCCCGTTGATGGAATATAATGTATGGAATTATTTTTCCAGAACCAGTGGTCCTAATGATGTCATACTCCCCGCTGGTCTCCTGGGTAGTGAGATCGGATGCCTAGCCTTCTCGGACAAGGGCGAAAAAATAGGAGGTCCCGTGTGCAAGTTGCGCACGTTAAAAATCCCACAGCAGTTGGAAATCGTAAAGAGTAGGCCACAAGGCCGCTGCCCTGGCAAAATTTAAAAATTAGAAATCTACCCACCACAAAAATATTTATATAATGTGTGATTCCTATATACACACATTGGGATTCTCGCCGGTGCTACGGAGTTCTTGCACTGTGCTGAGATCCTCCTTGTGTGATCTAAGGGAGGAAATCGGAGCACTGATGGCTATATTAAATTGTATTTTACTTTATTTTATTTCTAGGAATATGAAATAAATAAATAAAAAATAAAACTCATTTCTTAAATAACAACTATTGCCCATTGTTCTGACACGTGGTTCATGTATATCCCGTGGATACAAAAGAGGATATGGCAATTTGAAAATAGGAAGTGACTTTTCAATCAGCGTCAAGTTGTATGTGTAAAGTGTGTCTGGTCCTTGTAAATAAGTCATGTGATTCTAAATCCGGCAGTTCTCATGTGACTGGATTTGTTCGTATGCATGTGATTCATTCACGTGACGCGAGGGTTCAAGTTTTGATGTTTTAAGTGATGGAATGGAAGATTGCGAAAGTAAGGAATGTATGTGCTAGATCGAGTAAGCTCAACACCCCCTTCCCGTTATTTCACACTCTATGTTTGCACTCATGTAAAAACAGAGGCCTAAAATATATTTGTTGAGAGTGAGGAGAAATGGAAAGAAGCACGGTGTGGTTTCTTAATCTTGGTCGGTTGTTTTAATTAGGTCGTTCTTTCACACCATCTTTGGTCGTTTCTTTTAGTCTGTCTAATATTAGAATACTTTCTTCCTCTCATCTACCGCTTCTTTCACGCTTTCATTTGTTGATACGTTCATTTTAATATGTGTCGCTTCTTTCACATTCTCAATTGTTTCTTTCTGTCGTTTGTTCGCTTCTTTCATACTTTAAGTAGTTGCTGGTTTCTTCCATCATTCGTTGCTTCTTTCACACTATCATTAGTTGCTATTTCGTTTTTCGCTTCTTTTACTCTGTCATTAGTTGCTATTTTAATTCTATCGTTTTTTAAGCTTCTTATTACACATTCATTAGTTCCTATTTTCGTTACGTCGTTTGTCGCTTCTTTCATAATTTCATTAGTTGCAATATCGTTAGTCGCTTCTTTTACACTCTCATTCTTTGTTTCATTCTTTCATTTGTCGCTTCTTTCATGCTATAATTATTTGCTATTTCCGTTCTACTGTTTCATTGACAGTTTCATTACTTGCTATTTTCGTTCTTTCGTTTGTCACCTCTTTCACGTTCGCACAGTTTCAGCTTTCATATTGTCACAGTTTTAGCTTTCATATTGTCAAAGTTTCAGCTTTCATATTGTCACAGTTTAAGCTTTCATGTTGTCACAGTTTCAGCTTTCATATTGTCACAGTTTTAGCTTTCATATTGTCACAATTTCAGCTTTCATATTGTCACAGTTTCAGCTTTCATATTGTCACAGTTTCAGCTTTCATATTGTCACAGTTTTAGCTTTCATATTGTCACAGTTTTAGCTTTCATATTGTCACAGTTTCAGCTTTCATATTGTCACAGTTTCAGCTTTCATATTGTCACAGTTTCAGCTTTCATATTGTCACAGTTTCAGCTTTCATATTGTCACAGTTTCAGCTTTCATATTGTCACAGTTTCAGCTTTCATATTGTCACAGTTTCAACTTTCATATTGTCATAGTTTTAGCTTTCATATTGTCACAGTTTCAGCTTTCATATTGTCACTAATCGGTCTTTCACATTCTCATGAGTCTTTGTCTTCATTCCCTAATCGCTTAGTCACTTTCATGCCAGTCGCTTATCTCCTCTCTTTCTAGATATCTTTTAGCATGTATCACAGAGGGAATACTATTACATTATGTCCATGATCTGTATTAGTGCCAGAGATATTCGTACTGGTCTTGCAGTATATTTTTAGTGCTCATGATATACTTTTTAAAAAAGGCGTACACAGTCCGAACTGTTATTAACAACCGTACAGTATGGAATACCTGGTTAGATATGATAATACTAATAAGTAAATCATATCAGTTGAATATATAATGTACAGTGATAGAGTCCTTAAGTCCTAATTATGATCAAGGGGGTTGAACGCGATATTTATAACGATTTAACTTACTCACTTACTTAGTCGTTCCCCTTCTACCGTGAGGTGTAGAGGTTTGGAAGAGAGAGCGCCAGACTATCCTATCGGCTGTCTTCCTCCTGGCCTGGTTCCATTCTAGTACTCGGTCCTTCAAAGATTGTCTAATGTTGTCCTCCCAGCGGACTCTGGGTCGTCATGGGGGTCTGGATCCTTGGCTCTTTGTTTCCCATGCTTGTCGTGGTAGCCGATCTTCTCCCATTCTGCAGACATGGCCAAACCATCTTAGTTGGGACTGTTCTACTTGGATTTAACTTAAACAAACAAATGAACATATGCGTTAGACGGCTGTGACTATTGTCGGTTACCGATCAGTAATTCATGTTCTTCTTCAGTAAATTACTACTTCAGACCTAAAGGTCTTTTATATTTGGACATGCGCCATAATATAACCGACTATGTTGAACGGGACGCGCCTCGCCAAAACGAGGCAACATTTTGTTAAAAAAAAGCTTTCAGTAATAGTACAGAGATTTGGAGCAGTCTTACTTACTTAGTCGTTCCCCTTCTACCGTGAGGTGTAGAGGTGATTTGGAGCAGTCACATTTTTTAATTGCTCCGCTCCAGCATCGATAGTGCTTGCTCCAGCTACGCTCCGCGTTCCGATAAAAAAAAAATATTTTTTATGTTAAGTTTTTTTTACAATAATGCCATTGTAGTTTTAAAAAAAAAATCATTTTTCTTAAATTCTTGAATTCTCAAACAGTTTAATTGTCACTAAAAATAGAATCATTCATAATTAATTTGGTAAAATACTATCACTGCAATAAAATCGTCCTTCATAACTTGTCACAGATCACTGACAATTAATTTTAAAGCCAATAACAGTCGCCATAACTAGCTTGATGAGTTGGCATGCTCGAAGCGACTCCAAAGGCTTGTGGTGTAGATAGCTGTGAGTGGCCTCAAGAACAGATTCCATCGCCTCACAATCTTCCCAAAACTTTCTCACGAATACTGCTTCAGTACAGTTATGAATCACAAAAACCCACCGGTGACTTTCCTGTTAATACAATTCCTTGTCGAACTCATCCTCTGAAGAATTCATCGTTATCATCTTCTGAAGAATTCATCATCATCAGATTCTGAAGAATTCATCGTCGTCATCATTCCGTTTTCGCTTCTTATGGAGCACGGGGCCCAACTGTTGACGACACACAGCTTTATTCAACTTTAGGTTATATTTTTGAGTTCACCAACCACTTCCTGTTCTACCTGCGCAAGATCGCAGACATCCATCTTTTGGGCCTTTAAAAGTCAAATGTAAAGACATCATCGAGATCTATTTCTGTAAATCGTCTGCCATTAAAATGTGCCCACTATGACGTCATGCGTGGAACAGGCCGGATCTCTCGTTGAGCATTTTATAAAATTAAATATCAGTTTATTTTCTTTATTTTCATGTTTGTTTCATATAACTTAGTTGGACAGGAGGTATGAAATGGCAATTTAAAAATACGGAGCAAATTTTCAGTGTAATTTTGGCGAGGAGTTGTGCTCAAGCTTTCGAGTATTGTCGAGTAGTGGAACGAATAAGAGACTCAAAGATGTCTATCGTGTCCGTCTGAATTTTATGAATGAAGGAGGTTTGTACTCACAGTTGGGAGCTATTTCTGTACAGCCAAAACACAACATTATCAGGGGATACAGACAGGTGCTGTGGGCGACCTCAGGCGGTCTGCTCTATTCTCGCTCGCTGGTTTTCATTTATGCCAGTTAGCACGCGCCCTCTTCAACAGATGCGATCTCGGATATAGAGTAAAGATAACACTTGCTTATTTGTGTGCTTCGTTCTCGATCATTTTTACTTTACACTTCTATGTTAGGGGTAGAATGAGACCGGAAAACATATGGAAAAGACAATAGAGAAAGACGTGAAGGAACGAGGAAGACACAGAAAGGCCTTGAGTTGATGGCACGGGACAGGGAGACTAGGCCTAAGCTTCTTGGGGAGTTAAATAAATAAATATTACACACATAAAGGTGTGTTTCAGGCACTTGTGAGAAAGAAAGAAGTAGAAAACTAGACAACAGAAAAAAACAACAGAAGTGAGTGGCTTAACGGAAAATCGAACCCAGGACCTTCCGAACGGCACCACTGCCTAGCTACGGAAGCGAATCGAACTATCCTGCCTGCCAACTAGGCACCACTAAGGATGATGGAGTGACTTCGGTATTGAAAGAGAAAAGCTCTATACAGATAGGTAGGTAGGCAGTTGAGTTGGTTGATGGGCCGACTCACAGCCTTCATACTCATAGACGTGTCACGGATTGCCTCCCCTGCTTTGCAGTAGTGGTCCAACAGTAGCCAAAACTCAAGAGTATCTAAATGGGTCGTCAAAGGTGTCTACCTTCGCACAAGATTACTCTTGGCTGAAATGTAGATAGAAGAGTCATGACGCTTCTACCTTAAGGGAGGGTTCACAAGATAATTCAGAAGTAAAGAACATTGCTGCTTAGCGCTGAACATTTGTTAACATATATCTGTCCGTCGCCTTTTGTGAAGGATTTAAGCAATGGTTTTTAGCTCGTTCAAGCCCCCAGCTGAGTTAATTCAGAGAATTTCCTATTATAATGGCATAGCTCTGTTTAGAGGTAAATATATGTCTAGATGTATATATGTATATTAAATACTCTGGCTCATACGTTTGCTTTCAAACGTGTAAAAACTGACAACTATTGTTTAGTTTTAAAACAACAGGTAACACATTTAATAATCAATTAGTATTAACAGTTTAAAATAAATGAAATTCTGGGGAATTTTATATCGGAATCAAATTTTCTCTTCACTGAGATTTAGGGTGAGGATATAGTTCAGAAAATTGTGTCCGGTTGCTGGTGCCTTTTTATAAGCACTTAACTGATGTAAGGGGGTCCTGCAGCCGTTTTTTTCGTCAGTTCTTCGGTGGTGAGGGCTCTTCTCTACACAACGTGTCCAATTTAGGCGGTTGGTGTTGATTCCCTGTGTTTCATCACGACTAGCTTCGTTCCACGAACGTTTTAGACAAAATAGAAAAACAAATGCCTCTGCTAAGTACATTTGTGGGCTGCCAATTAACAGGCGCATTCTCGCTTTCCCCCCACCAATGTTAATCTCTCAGAAGAATTAAATTCCCGAGTTCAGCGTAGCTCAGGGAAGATAATTAAAAATCACCAATATTCTTCCAGGTATTAAACTGGGAAAATGTGTCTAGACGGCGCGAATAATGAGTTGCCTGAGTTACAATTAACAAAGTGCTTATATCTCACAAAATATTATACACTTTAGGCACATGTGATGTAATCATCAGTCATCACTGCTCCATTCGGAGTCTGGGGTTACCTCTGCTGTCGGTTTTCCGCACGACTAACCAGAAGAAATCACCCGCCCTCGCTGTAGTGGTTTATGAATATACTATTTTCGTATGTTGAAGTTGCCAGCCTCATATATAACAACTTAGCAAGAAAAACATGTCAAAATCACAGTTGTAAAATAAATGTTACACTTACCCCAATTGGGTTATACACAATCTCCTCGCACAGTTTAGAATGGACACGAGCAATTTAGGTTATATGCTCTCGAATCACTTGGTCTGGATATTTTGAATCCCTTTTATGACGGGTGAATCTGCGAAAAACTTGGTCTGGGACAGTTTCTCTAATGACGGGTGATCCATTTCCGTAGGTATCCAGTCCTAATATTAAAGTTCTGGTCCCTTAAGTTTTCAGAGTTTGTATTTAAATATTCGGGTTTACTTGTAAGTTCTAAAGTTCCCCAAATACTCGCTCGATCTGTCACTTATAATATTGGAATCCTTGGTCCGATCCTTTTCTTTCTGGCTTTTTTGGGAGTTGCTAGTGGGATGTACGATGCAGTCTTTGTGCAGTGTCTCTGTTTTTGCTAGATTATATTTCCCACTTCTCAGTTCAAAACACAGATGGTACTTCTGCCGAAATTTCCAATGAAATTCAATGTTTATTCCGGCTCTCACTTCAATCTAATCGTAAGCTCTTTTGCACTATGTGGGTAGGGGTGTTTAAATTCATAATGTTCCCGTATGTTTAAAATATTACGTTTAATATTCCAACGCGTGATCTCTTTTAAATCATGCGGTAATATTTCCGCCAACTCACAGCAAATCTGGGAACCTATTTGGTGTCCAGATGCTGCCTTCAAATATTGACTCGCCTGACAGATTACCTGCGATAATCACACACAGGGATGGTACCGTGAAACGATTATCTCATTATCGTCTGTGATCGTGCGTTTTTCAGACAGTCAAACAAAAGAATCGCCGGCCGCTCGAGCAAGTAATATGGTTTCCTCAGACATACAGACCGCAACCCAGGTGTTAATTGCCTGATTGTCGCTGGCCCCGGAAATGAGTTACGTCAAAGTCGCTATCTTTCTTCACGTTTGCCGTCTGTATCAAAAGGTGGCGAGCCGGCTTTTCATGATAAGAATATCGCTCGCTGACCGGTTCAATAAACGTGGAATTATCACGAGTCACCTGGCGTAACGTAAACAGTCTGGGAGTGGTCACAGAAAGAATGTAGGGCGTAAAATATGCCAAATAATCCAAATAATAAGATGATCGGTGAGGAAAATGAAGCAAAAGACATGATACTGCCGGAGGGGGTGAAGGTGTGAGAGAGCACAAAAATACATGCACAAACCGTTCTGTGACAAGACGGTCATATAGGTGTGTGAATAGATGGCCCAACAAATAGCCTTCCTACTCGTAGACAGACAGACAGACGGTCATATAGATATGTAGATAGATGGACCAACAAACAGCCTTCAAACTCACATACAGATAGACAGTCGGCCATGTAAATAGATGTTCAGTTTATGCTAAGACATATTCATAGACAGATAGACAGTCGGTCATATAGATATGTAAATGGTTGGACCAACAAACAGCCTTCATACTCACATACAGATAGACAGACGGTCATATAGATATGTAGATAGATGGACCAATAAACAGCCTTCATATTTATAGACAGATAGACAGACGGTCATATAGATGTGTAGATAGATGGACCAATAAACAGCATTCCTATTCATAAACAGATAGACGGGAAGTCATACAGATGTGTAGATGGACCAACAAACAGCCTTCATACTCATGGACAGAAAGACAGTCATGCGTTCAGATAGATAGACGGATGGACAGATATATCAATCGAATAATGGGGTGAATAGATAGACAGACATATATAGATGATAGGTTACTGTGTTTATGGATGGATGGGTGGATTTTGGCGGTTGGGCTGACAGTCAGACTGACAGATGTACTAGTTAGTCAGATGGTTACAGATGTACTAGGTAGTCAGATGGTTACAGATATACTAGGTTGTGAGATGGTTACAAATATACAAGGTAGTCAGATGGTTACATATAAACTAGGTAGTCAGATGGTGACAGATACACTAGTAAGTCAGATTGTTACAGATATACTAGGTAGTCAGCTGGTTACATATATACTAGGTAGTCAGATGGTTACAGATATACTAAGTAGTCAGATGGTTACAGATGTACTAGGTAGTCAGCTGGTTACATATATACTAGGTAGTCAGATGGTTACAGATATACTAGGTAGTCAGCTGGTTACAGATATACTAGGTAGTCAGATGGTTACAGATATACTAGGTAGTCAGATGGTTACATATATACTAGGTAGTCAGATGGTTACATATATACTAGGTAGTCAGATGGTTACAGATATACTAAGTAGTCAGATGGTTTGGTTTTAAGGACTATCTTCATTGCACACGGACAACTCCAACAGTGCTCCGATCTCCTCCTTTAGATCACACAAGGAAGATCTCAGCACAGTGCACAAACTCCGTAGCACCGACGAGAATCCCAATGCATGTATATAGGAATCACACATTCTATAAGTATTGTTGTGGTGGGTAGGTTTCTAATTTGTTTTAGTCAGATGGTTACAGATATACAGTGTGATTGAAAAGACACTTCAGGTTTTTACATTTGTATATCTTCAGTTATATTCATTGGATATACACGAAATGCATCTCACAACAATAAGCTGTAACTGCTATTTGACAAAAAAGATGTATTATTACATTGTTAATTTCCAAAAACAAATGAAACAATAAAATCTTAGATTGCCAATATACTCACGTTAACCAGAGATATCAAAAATCACTGCCCATTATGAGATCATGTGTAGAACAAACATGATATCACGTTAATTTGTATTGTTAAAGTGATAAAGCATGTTAAATAATAGAATGACAATTAATTATCTTGATTTTGATGTTTGTTTCATATTAATTAGTTGGATAGGGGTGAAGAGATAACAGTTTAAAAATAGGAAGCAACTTCAGTCAATCATGTAGGCAACAAACGAATTTTCGAACGTAAAGTACGAACGAAGGACCTACAATCTTTATACAGGGTCAAGACAATAGATATTCCAGCCTTTTAACATTTCTGTTCTGAATTTATATGCTGTTAAAAGTGAAATTAAGACGTTGGCGATGGATAGGACACACACTGAGGAATCTTGTTAATAGCATTACAAGGCAGTCCTTGTTCTGGAACCCCCAGGGAAAGAGAGGCAGAGGTGGACCAAAATAACACGTGGAGAAGACAACTGGAGAGAGACATGAAAATGATGAAAAAGACACTGAAAGAACTTGAGCGGATGGCACGGGACACAAAGACTTGGCATGTGTTTGTTGAAGGCCTATGCTCCTTGGGGAGCTAAAGGGTATTGACTGATAAGTGAAATTAATACAGGGTAAATAAATGCAACGTTGCCAAAATGAGAAATAGAAAAGACCGGAAGGGTGAGGAAAAGGTAACCCAAAAGATATGTAGCCTTATATAACACCAATCGTTTGTACACACAAGACTTTTTTGGATTGCACCCATTCACTCTAAGCTGATTCACAGATTGGAATGCACGCACGACTGACTGCTCGCCATCGAGAATGCGCGCGCTCGCGCGCTGTATCGTAAAAGTTGGCAGTGAGTGAAACTGCTTGTGCGAAAGAGAGAGACGGGGTGTTCCAGTGTTCGAACTGTGAGTCTCGTCGGATCATTTATTAGGCTAGTAGTCTACGGAGATTCCTTTTATAATCGGTGCGGTTAAGGTAGCGTACGTTATGGCTTGTCGATTTTTGTTGTAGTTTTTTTTAACTAGAAGATAGTTTGGTTTTGTGCGATTTTTAATGTGGTTGTCTTTTTTGTATGCACACATTGAAGAGGCTAACGCTGTAATATTGGGATTTCTGATGGTTTGATAGATTTGTGTGTGCTTATTTAAGCGAAAAGGTAAGTTGATTTATTTATTTTATTTCACTCATTCATTATTATGTTTATGATCGTCCGTTTGGCGGTTGGTTAGAGCAATTGTCTCTCGCGGAAAGGTTGCCGGATTATGGTTTCAAAGCCTGGTAGCGTCACGCTGCAGTCTACCCAGTTGTAAATGGGTACCTGGCTTTGCTATTGATTTTGGTAAAGCAAAGGTAGCGAGAAATGGAACAAGTCACACAACCTGGGCCTAGTATAGTGAAGTCTGTAATACTGCAATTCCCTACGGGAGAATCTGCTATGGAACTGGCTTATTATAGTCGTATGTTGTTTGTGTGATTTAAGAAGTTAGTCGTTTGGAATTGACACGTAATCATTAATACACAGTATGACTATTTAATTAGCAATTGTAAATATGTAATGTGGCTACATAAATAACACAAATACAAACAACAATTGCACAAATAGCAACAGCCAAATAAGTGCTTCCACCAATTGCTATCACAATTTACAGCAAGTGCAACAGTATCATGCCAAACTGGGTCAATCATGCCGTTACAAATGTCTGTTGTAATACCGAGGTTTAAAATCTATTCCGTACAGTGTATCTACAGTCTGCTGAACGTTATTATAAACACAAGAATGTAATGTTAAAGTATACAGTTAAACAAGATTTATCTATAACCGAGCGTCCGATTGACACAGGTGGTTAGAGCGCTGGTCTCCCGCAGCAAAGATACTGGATTCGATTCACAGTATCGACACGCTTCAGTGTAAATGGGTACCTGACTTTGCACTTGAGATAGGGAAGGAAAAGTGAGCGAGGAAGTAAAATGGTCACCCCACCTCTCGATACTGGACCTAGTATAGTGAAGTCTCTAACAATTCACCGCCCTACAGCAGTATCGGCTATGGGACTACCTTTAACTTATCTAGAACCATTACAGGAGCCGAAATCATCACCACTCTTCACCTTCCCCCTTCCTGTCCCGTGCCATCCGGCTCAAGGTCTTTCCATATTTCCTTCTTCTCCTTCATGTCTGTCTCCAGGTGTTCCTTGGTCACCATGGAGATTACAGGACAAGAACTACCTGGAAATGCTACCAGAAGGTTTCCTCAATGTGTGTCCTATCCATCTCCAGAGGCTTCTTCTCTGCTTTTGATCCACTGACGTGTGTGTCTGGTTCTTGTCGTCAGTTCCACATTAGTAATCTTGTCATACCACTTCAGCCGAAATCATTATGGGAAACTTCTCTCTTTATTCACTCTCCCCCGCCCCCCCCCCCCTTTTTTTTTCTACCACCCAGATTCCTTAACATAGATATGAGGTTCTCACATAGTCAATTCTAAATCTCAAAGTTCGCATGTAAAAGCTGATTTTTCCAGCTGATAATTCCAGAAGCTGTGTCTAAAGTGGCTCAACGAGAGCCGTAAATAATCCTATATATAAAATCCCAGCTTTTTCTGTCAGTGCGTAACGCTAGGTGATGCAACTTTGGTTGAAAGTTAGACATTAATTGTATTGTTTCCCTTACATGTACTCTCCCGAAAATAGTAACACTTACCAAAGAAGAATGTTTTTTTTTTTAACACTTTTGAATAAGTAAAATTGCTGTTAGGTATTGGTGCTTTTTAATTTAATTCCCGTCTTATGACGGGCTTTTACACTAGTTTTGGTATAATAACCATCATTACGTTCGCGAGTATCTGCCTGAATGGCGAGAGGACACCTGTCATTGTAAAGGGGAAAATGGGGTACTCACGTAAAATCAGTCTCAGGTTAGACATATTAACCGGAGATTTCGCCTCGAGTAATAGCGGGCGTACGAAAAAAAAATTTTTGTCCCTTGTTACTCCATATTGGGTGCATAGAACCAGAACTGAGTTGGTCGTCAGCACCAAAAGTTTTGATACACTCCTTCCATCTTGGTTTCTAAAGCTATTTGGTTGACATGAGATTGCTAGCCGCGTGCATAACCTTATGCTAGTCGGCTCGTATGACATGTCTTAAAAAAAAGACATGAGCCCTATGCAGTCAATTCTCACTATTCGCGGGGGTTACGTTCCTTGAAAACCCCGTCAGTGAATACGGAAATCCGCGAATACGGAACCATTGATCCTATGGGAAAAAGTGGGTTAGGTTCCTACGGGACCCTGTTCACTATATACTTTTGCTACCAATCACCATAAACTCATCATTTCGTGCACCCTTCTTGTAAAAAACAGCTTGTTTATTATACTGTGCATTTTATAAGTGTATTTTATACACTGTTTGGTTTGGTTTGAAGGACTATCATCATTGCATACGGACTACTCCATCAGTGCTCCGATCTCCTCCCTTAGATCACACAAGGAGGATCTCAGCACAGTTCACGAACTCCGTAGCACCGGCGAGAATCCCAATGTGTGTATATAGGAATCACACACATTCTATAAATATTTTTGTGGTAGGCAGGTTTCCTAATTTTTAAATTTTGCCAGGACAGAGGCCTGATAAGCCTACTCTTTACGATTTCCAACTGCCGTGTGATTTTTAACGTGCGCAAGTTGCACACGGGACCTCCTATTTTTTCGCCCTTATCCGAGAAGAAAAGAGTGTTATACTCTGTATTACATCTGTGTTTGTTATACTCTGTATTACATCAGTGTTTGTTATACTATGTACCACATCAGCGTTTGTTATACTCTGTATTACATCTGCGTTTGTTATATTCTGTACCACATCTGTGTTTGTTATATTCAGTACCACATCTGTGTTTGTTATGTTATGTAACACATCAATGTTTGTTATACTCTGTATTACATCAGTGTTTGTTATATTATGTACCACATCAGTGTTTGTTATATTATGTACCATACCCTGTACCACATCAGTGTTTGTTATATTATGTACCATACCCTGTACCACATCAGTGTTTGTTATATTATGTACCATACCCTGTACAAAATCAGCGTTTGTTATATTATGTACCATACCCTGTACCACATCAGTGTTTGTTATATTATGTACCATACCCTGTACCACATCAGTGTTTGTTATATTATGTACCATACCCTGTACCACATCAGTGTTTGTTATATTATGTATCATACTCTGTACCACATCAGTGTTTGTTATATTATGTACCATACTCTGTACCACATCAGTGTTCGTTATATTATGTACCATACCCTGTACCACATCAGTGTTTGTTATATTATGTATCATACTCTGTACCACATCAGTGTTTGTTATATTATGTACCATACTCTGTACCACATCAGTGTTTGTTATATTGTGTACCACATCAGCGTTTGTTATATTATGTACCATACCCTGTACTACATCAGTGTTTGTTATATTATGTACCATACTGTGTACCACATCAGTGTTTGTTATATTATGTACCATACTCTGTACCACATCAGTGTTTGTTATATTGTGTACCACATCAGCATTTGTTATATTATGTACCATACTCTGTACCACATCAGTGTTTTTTATATTATGTATCATACTGTGTACCAAATCAGTGTTTGTTATATTATGTACCATACTCTGTACCACATCAGTGTTTGTTATATTGTGTACCACATCAGCGTTTGTTATATTATGTACCATACTCTGTACCACATCAGTGTTTTTTATAATATGTACCATACTCTGTACCACATCAGTGTTTGTTATATTATGTACCATACTCTGTACCACATCAGTGTTTGTTATATTATGTACCATACCCTGTACTACATCAGTGTTTGTTATATTATATACCATACTCTGTACCACATCAGTGTTTGTTATATTATGTACCATACTCTGTACCACATCAGTGTTTGTTATATTATGTACCATACTCTGTACCACATCAGTGTTTGTTATATTATGTACCATACCCTGTACTACATCAGTGTTTGTTATATTATGTACCATACTGTGTACCACATCAGTGTTTGTTATATTATGTACCATACTCTGTACCACATCAGTGTTTGTTATATTATGTACCGTACCCTGTACTACATCAGTGTTTGTTGTATTATGTACCATACTGTGTACCACATCAGTGTTTGTTATATTATGTACCATACTGTGTACCACATCAGTGTTTGTTATATTATGTACCATACTCTGTACTACATCAGTGTGTGTTATATTATGTACCGTACCCTGTACTACATCAGTGTTTGTTATATTATGTACCATAATGTGTACCACATCAGTGTTTGTTATATTATGTACCATACTGTGTACCACATCAGTGTTTGTTATATTATGTACCATACTCTGTACCACATCAGTGTGTGTTATATTATGTACCACATCAGTGTGTGTTATATTATGTTCCACATTAGTGTTTGTTATATTATGTACCACATCAGTGTTTGTTATATTGTGTACCACATTTGCGTTTGTTATATTATGTACCACTTTAGTGTTTGTTATATTATGTACCACTTTAGTGTTTGTTATATTATGTACCACATTAGTGTTTGTTATATTATGTACCATACTCTTGTACCACTTTAGTGCTTGTTGTATTATGTACCACTTTAGTGATTTTTATATTATGTACCATACTCTGCACTACATTAGTGTTTGTTATATTACGTACCACATCAGTATTTGTTATATTATGTACCACATTAGTGTGTGTTATATTATGTACCACATCAGTGTTTGTTATACTCTGTACCACATTAGTGTTTATTATACTCTGTACCATCATCATCATCATCTCAACCCATAACCCGTCATGGGTCGTAGGGGTGCCATGGTGGAAGCATCAGCAGACAGGGTCCTCCACTGCTCTCTATTCTCAGCAATGCGTACAAGTGTGGAGAAACCGTGTCCTGCCCATTCTTTGATGTTATCAGCCCAGGATTTTCTTTGCCTTCCTCTTCTCCGTTTACCTTCGACTGTTCCCTGGAGGATCGTTTTCGAAAGGGAGTCATGACGAGTTACATGCCCAAACCAGGCAAGCTTTCGACGTTTCACTATTGACAAAAGTGGTTCTTGATGGCCTGCATAGGTGTTTATCTTCTCTCTAACATAGACATTTGTTTTGTGCTCTTTATAGCAAATGCGCAAAATTCTTCTGTAACATTTATGCTCGAAAGCCTGAATCCTTCGCTCCGTATCTGCAGTGAGTGTCCAGCCCTCACACCCATACAAGAGAATAGATAATACAAGTGATTTGTATAATTTGATCTTCACAGGAAAACTGATGTTACTTTTCCAGATCACATTCAACCTTGTCATGGCAGCTGAGGCCATCTCAAGTCTTGTCTTGATTTCTTTATTTGATCTTCCATCACTACATATAGTGGACCCGAGATATTTAAAGGTGTTAACTTCTTCTAACGTTTGCCCATTTAACGTAATGTTGGTCGGAACATGTTTCTTATGGCTATTCACCAATATCTTGCTTTTTTCTATATTAATTTCCATCCCATATGTTCTTGTTACTTTCTCCAGTCTAGAGGTAAGGTCTTGAAGTTCTGATTCTGTTCCATATCAGTGTTTATTATACTCTGTACCATATTGTATTATTTAATAATTTTGTCTGGGCATTTGTGTTAAATTGTGTACATTCATTTCACCTAATTTCTATTTGCCTTTCATCTTCCGCGTCTATTTCTAATTTCAGTGTTTGTCTTATATTTCTTGAGTCACACATTTTTTCCTTCTGTCTGCTTTCTGTTTTGGTCTTGTCCAGTTCTTATTGTTTGACAGTTAAATTATGTTTATACATGCTGGTGTTGCAAAAAGTGACCCAGAAAACATGCCCGAGGATACTCGGTTATAACACATTTTCACGTAGCTTTTAAAATATAGTGCTGAATTCATCGCCCATCCGCTCTGTGTATTTAATTTTGTTCTATGCGGGTCTGAATATGTGTTGCTGGCATAGGCAGTATAAGGGATGTAACTGGTGAATTGTTATTGGAGATAATTAAGGAAGACAATATTTTAGTGAGGTAGGTTTTCGTAGAGAGAAAATGAATATACTTGTAAATATATACTGTAAATTTAATGAACGTTAAGTCTTAAGCGCATAAGCTGGGAAATGTGACACGAATATTTAATAGTCTTCGGTTTGCGAGGTGTGAAGTCGTGAACAAATGTCTTCGTGTCACATGATCAGAAACCTGTCAGTTGATGGGAGGAGCGTCACAGTTGTAAGATTGTCGTTGTCATGGGAAATGGGACGCGAGACGAGCAAGGTAAATAAAAAATTATCCCAAGACTGTGGCAATCCATATTTTTAAAAATATGGTGTACGACCACTGCACGAAATACTTAATTTTTTGTCTATGTCGTGTACTCTTAAACAACCACATCTGTATCTCTCATAGTTTTGCGGCCTGTATCAGGCTTTTTTTTATTTTTGTTACATCGCCGGACAGTTTTGACTTGAAAGGAGTTAACGAAGGTGATGCTGCCAACCTGCTGCTCTAGTTGAGCCGACATTCTTGGAGGAGGTGTTCTACTGCTTCCTTGTCTTACTGACATGGACATGTGTCTATCTGCCTGATTGGTCATGTGTTGCACTGTCTATCTGCCAGATTGGTCATGTGTTGCACTGTCTATCTGCCAGATTGGTCATGTGTTGCACTGTCTATCTGCCTGATTGGTCATGTGTTGCACTGTCTATCTGCCTGATTGGTCATGTGTTGCACTGTCTATCTGCCTGATTGTTCATGTGTTGCACTGTCAATCTGCCTGATTGGTAATGTGTTGCACTGTCTATCTGCCTGATTGGTCATGTGTTGCACTGTCTATCTGCCTGATTGGTCATGTCTTGCACTGTCTATCTGCCTGATTGGTCATATTTGCACTGTCTATCTGCCTGATTGTTCATGTGTTGCACTGTCAATCTGCCTGATTGGTAATGTGTTGCACTGTCTATCTGCCTGATTGGTCATGTGTTGCACTGTCTATCTGCCTGATTGGTCATGTGTTGCACTGTCTATCTGCCTGATTGGTCATGTGTTGCACTGTCTATCTGCCTGATTGGTCATGTGTTGCACTGTCTATCTGCCTGATTGTTCATGTGTTGCACTGTCTATCTGCCTGATTGGTCATATGTTGCACTGTCTATCTGCCTGATTGTTCATGTGTTGCACTGTCAATCTGCCTGATTGGTAATGTGTTGCACTGTCTATCTGCCTGATTGGTAATGTGTTGTCCTGTCTATCTGCCTGATTGGTAATGTGTTGCACTGTCTATCTGCCTGGTTGGTAATGTGTTGCACTGTCTATCTGCCTGATTGGTAATGTGTTGCACTGTCTATCTGCCTGATTGGTCATGTGTTGCACTGCCTATCTGCCTGATTGGTAACGTGTTGTACTGTCTATCTGCCTGATTGGTAACGTGTTGCACTGTCTATCTGCCTGATTGGTCATGCGTTGCACTGTCTATCTGCCTCATTGGTCATGTGTTGCACTGTCTATCTGCCTGATTGGTCATGTCTTGCACTGTCTATCTGCCTGATTGGTAATGTGTTGCACTGTCTGTCTGTCTGATTGGTCATGTGTTGCACTGTCTATCTGTCTGATTGGTTATGTGTTGCACTGTCTATCTGTCTGATTCTTCATGTGTTGCACTGTCTATCTGCCTGATTGGTCATGTCTTGCACTGTCTATCTGCCTGATTGGTCATGTCTTGCACTGTCTATCTGCCTGATTGGTAATGTGTTGCACTGTCTATCTGCCTGATCGGTCATGTGTTGCACTGTCTATCTGCCTGATTGGTCATGTGTTGCACTGTCTATCTGCCTGATTGGTCATGTGTTGCACTGTCTATCTGTCTCATTGGTCATGTGTTGCACTGTCTATCTGTCTGATTGGTCATGTGTTGCACTGTCTATCTGTCTGATTGGTCATGTGTTGCACTGTCTATCTGCCTGATTGGTCATGTGTTGCACTGTCTATCTGTCTGATTGGTCATGTGTTGCACTGTCTATCTGTCTGATTGGTCATGTGTTGCACTGTCTATCTGCCTGATTGGTCATGTGTTGCACTGTCTATCTGTCTGATTGGTCATGTGTTGCACTGTCTATCTGCCTGATTGTTCATGTGTTGCACTGTCTATCTGCCTGATTGGTAATGTGTTGCACTGTCTATCTGTCTGATTGGTCATGTGTTGCACTGTCTATCTGCTTGATTGGTCATGTGTTGCACTGTCTATCTGCCTGATTGGTCATGTGTTGCACTGTCTATCTGTCTGATTGGTCATGTGTTGCACTGTCTATCTGCCTGATTGGTCATGTGTTGCACTGTCTATCTGTCTGATTGGTCATGTGTTGCACTGTCTATCTGTCTGATTGGTCACGTGTTGCACTGTCTATCTGTCTGATTGGTCATGTGTTGCACTGTCTATCTGCCTGATTGTTCATGTGTTGCACTGTCTATCTGCCTGATTGGTAATGTGTTGCACTGTCTATCTGTCTGATTGGTCATGTGTTGCACTGTCTATCTGCTTGATTGGTCATGTGTTGCACTGTCTATCTGCCTGATTGGTCATGTGTTGCACTGTCTATCTGTCTGATTGGTCATGTGTTGCACTGTCTATCTGCCTGATTGGTCATGTGTTGCACTGTCTATCTGCCTTATTGGTAATGTGTTGCACTGTCTATCTGTCTGATTGTTCATGTGTTGCACTGTCTATCTGTCTGATTGGTCATGTGTTGCACTGTCTATCTGCCTGATTGGTCATGTGTTGCACTGTCTATCTGCCTGATTGGTAATGTGTTGCACTGTCTATCTGTCTGATTGTTCCTGTGTTGCACTGTCTATCTGCCTGATTGGTCATGTGTTGCACTATCTGCCTGATTGGTCATGTGTTGCACTGTCTATCTGCCTGATTGGTAACGTGTTGCACTGTCTATCTGCCTGATTGGTCATGTGTTGCACTGTCTATCTGTCTGATTGTTCATGTGTTGCACTGTCTATCTGTCTGATTGGTCATGTGTTGCACTGTCTATCTGCCTGATTGGTCATGTGTTGCACTGTCTATCTGTCTGATTGGTCACGTGTTGCACTGTCTATCTGCCTGATTGGTCACGTGTTGCAGTGTCTATCTGCCTGATTGGTAATGTGTTGCACTGTCTATCTGTCTGATTGGTCACGTGTTGCACTGTCTATCTGCCTGATTGGTCACGTGTTGCACTGTCTATCTGCCTGATTGGTCACGTGTTGCACTGTCTATCTGTCTGATTGGTCATGTGTTGCACTGTCTATCTGCCTGATTGTTCATGTGTTGCACTGTCTATCTGCTTGATTGGTCACGTGTTGCACTGTCTATCTGCCTGATTGGTCACGTGTTGCACTGTCCATCTGCCTGATTGGTAATGTGTTGCACTGTCTATCTGCCTGATTGGTCACGTGTTGCACTGTCTATCTGCCTGATTGGTCACGTGTTGCACTGATGATGTTTGAGCCTGCAATGGTCTTTTCTCAGCCGGAATATTATGACTTGATCTCTTCTTGGCTGAGCGTCCGATGGGCAGAGTGGTTAGAGTGCTGGTCTCTCGCGGCTAAGGTGTCGGGTTCGATTCATGGTATCATTCACGCTCCAGTCAACCCAGCTGTAAATGGGTATCTGCTCTTGAGTTAGGGAAGGAAAAGGCAGCGAGGAAGGGAATTGGTCACTCCACCTCTCGATGCTGGACCTTCGACAGTATCTGCTGTGGGACTACCTTACCTCTTCATGGCCAGGAGTAGCGAACTTCTGTTATATCTGATTCTGAGAATATTTTTTATTCTATTTTTCTTTGAATCCATTTTTTATTATTGCCATTATATCCTTATGTGACGTCATGTTCTCAGTTTGAATTTGTCTTATAATTTCCGCGTATCTTGCAATGGGCAGTAACCATTGTACTTTCACTATGTTAGCTTTTTATTTGGTTTCCATGAATGAGAAGAACCAGACATGTCTCTGTGGAACAAGAGAGGAAAACAAGTCGCTGTAGATGGATAGGACACACATTGAGGAAGCCTGCTGATAGCCTTACAAGGCAGTCCTTGTTCTGACATCCCCATGATAAGAGAGTTAGAGAGAGACCAAAGAGCACACGGAGAAGAGAACTGGAGACAGTCATAAAGAAAATGAACAAGGCACGGACAGACCGTGAGCTGATGGCACAGGAAGACTTGGTATAAGTTTGTTGAAGGCCTATGCTCCTTGGGGAGCTGAAGGGTGATCATGATGATGGTTAGTGCTTCAGTCAAATTCCTTGTTTTTTCATAGTTCAAATTCTTTGGTCCTTGGTCGCTGACTGACAAAGCAATCATCGACCATCACGCCTGGTGGCGTCTTGTAGGATCCCGTTACACGCCTATTGAGGCATATTGGGAATATGGTGTTAGGCTCATATTTTCTTGACCATCGGCACACTAGGGGGTGATGTGGTCTGGTAGGGCTGCAACAAATTGTCTCCACTTTGGCCCCTCGTCGCTGACTGACAAAGCAGTCAGTGACCATCACGCCTGGTAACGTCTGGTAGGGCAGCAACAAACTGTCTCCACTTTGGCCCCTCGTCGCTGACTGACAAAGCAGTCAGTGACCATCACGCCTGGTGACGTCTGGTAGGGCTGCAACAAACTGTCTCCACTTTGGCCCCTCGTCGCTGACTGACAAAGCAGTCAGTGACCATCACGCCTGGTGACGTCTGGTAGGGCTGCAACAAACTGTCTCCACTTTGCTCGGTCGACAGTCATCTTTTGTGTAGTGCCCCAGCTCTGGTTCAGGCTTAGTATCCACGTTTCTCCGTCAGGTGGCTTTATGGTTCTTACAGGCAGTTATAACTGATATGAAATCTGCAGTATAAAATACCTTGGCTTAAGCATTATCTCTGTTTTCTATGAAGGTCATTGCCGGTGTTCTAGAGCTTCTGCGACAGCTTTGATGCTGAGCTAGCATTTAAAAACACCACTTACCATCATCCCAACTGTTATGACAGTACGTTTTACCAACAAGGCTGTCTGTATTAACATTTATATAAAGTGGGAAACCCGAGGCCTGTAAACAGTAAATAAATAGTAGTTTCCTTGCTTTATTATTGCACTTCATCTGTGTTTACATATGTAGTGGTTTTGATGGTATTGTATGATGGTGATATTACTAAGTGTAATGTATGAGGTCAGCTGTGAAGGCTCCTGAGATAAAATGTAGTTGTGAATTTTCAGAAGGCCTTTCTTGCTACCACTACGACCTGACACCTATCTTTTTTCCTAATGAATGTGGCTACGTTATAATCTAGGGTACTGAATGTAATGTGTTGTATTGACATATACAAACACACACACACAGATATTAAATAATATATTATCAATAAAATTTAGAACACAATGAACTAAATCCAGCTGGTGAAATTTTAGAAAGTAAATCTTTTTTTTAAATTTATTTGTTCTGAACCAAGGTTTTATTTGGCCAGAACATATGAAAAGATTTTGGAATTTATGAGTGAATGGCATGAATAAATGACATGATAAATAAAATGTGTGTACGTATACAAATTTTAAGATTAGTTAGTATTTCTACAGTTTATAATTTTATTTTCCCTGGGAGAACGATGAATAGATGTGCTGTTGGGGTGGCTTCATCCCTCCCTGTCTAAGTTTACCAAACATTGTCCATTAATGATGGAAGTAAATGGGATGTTTTAGTAGGAATTCACTTTGGGTGTTATGTCTATGAAGTTGGTGTAAATCCAGCAGACCAGCCTGCTTACGTAACTTTGAAGAAGTAGCGCTGCGCTGGTGCTGGAATCTGGTGGCCCCACCTCTCCGTGCTTGGGGGCAATATATCGGGTGGCCCCACCTCTCCGGGCTTGGGGGCAATACAAGGCTGTTCTGCCGAGATACGACACTGCACGGGTCCTCACTGTCAATTATCTACCCAGCATTTGACACCACCTTTTGGTGTCAACATAAAAACTCACAGCTCTGAAATAAAGTATTGGTTTAGGTTCAGAACCTTACCTAAGGAGCCACTTCTACACGTAACAATTTACAATAACACCATTTAGACAGGGTCAGATCTCTCTGACCATACAACACATCTTACCAAGTTGGTTTCCCATAGGATAAGTTCTCCCAGACTACATATTCAGAAATATGTTTATTAGCTTCTTGCCCTAGGATAGGATAGGTGATATGTTCCACTGATCTCAACACTTGATCTGTCCTTCCTAATCTTTGCTGGAGTATATATATTGTTTGTCCCTAGACCCTGAACTAGGGCGGGGGATCTAGAGCAAATCCTTACTTATTTGTAAGGCTAGATTTCGATATGGCAGTATCAAATCACTCGAAACATTAAACAATATTCAAAATATACAAAGAAATAATTTCAATCTTACCAGATTATGAATAAAGAACACAGAAATGCTAGCAAAACTCAGCTGAGCTGCTGGCTATAGTATGGCGTCCCTGAACTTATTTCAATTTATTTCATTTGGAAATCACCACACTTGAAATTTACTGTGTCTATCACTGGACAACTATTGAGGAATGGCCCCAAATGCGCGTCTGAGCGCCGATAATATGATTGTCTGTGGCCAATCAATGCCTTGGTTTTTTTAAATTCAAATTTCCTACACTAAAGTCATTTCAGTCATGCTTCAGTCAAGTATGGATTTTTATCTGTTAGTCCGTCCGTCTCTACTTGCGTTTTCACAAAAACGTACTTGTTTTTTGAACCAACCTATTCGTCCCCTCTACACTTTTTGTCTGTAAAGTTATTTTTAGCCACAGCTTCCACCAATTCCCCTTCTCTTTCATTCTAACTAGATTTGGACACTTGAGTCTTCAAGGTCGCGATTTTTGTGCAAATAGTGACTTGTTTGATTCAATGCAGTCTTTCGCTGATGTGAACAACACAGTCTTTTGTCAACGTCTTCATTATTACCTATCCGTCTGTATAAATAAAAGCATATTATTTCACTGCTCAGAATGGGCCATCCGGCCAGCTAATTTTTATATTCCTAACATTAATATTAAGAAAAAGTTACTTTTTAAATTTTGTAATATTTCAAGCATCTGTGTTTGCCGCTGAATTCAAATAAAAGGCTTGGTATCGCAAAAGCGTCCAATAAATGACTGTGGCGTATCATATCCAAGGTCCCTTCTGTCGAGTTCCATACTTTATGTCAACTTGGGAAACGTGACTTTTTCTCCGTTCCTTCCCCCCCCCCCCCCCCCCCCCCCCCTTCCCCAATTGCGTCTCCTTAACCTTGCTAGTCTCACACAATTTTTTCAGTCATATTTTTTTTCCTTTTGATCCGCCGTTCTCATCCCGTTCAAATGGTAACCGTTTTGATTTCCCGTCTAGCAAGTCAATTTTTATGGAGGGTGATGACCCGCGGTCAGGGCGATCATGTACTAACAGCAGCTTACGCATTATGTTTTTATCCTTACATTTTATCCTTTGGAGATATTTTTACGTTGTATCACTTGTTAATTTTATGACAACATATGTTACGTATTTGCAGTCTATAATCTATATTTCTCGTCCTTGTTGCCTGAGTGTAACTGTGGCTGACGAAATGTGAAACCAGAAACGTCCTTTGTTTTCTGTCAACCGTTCATTTGTAAAACTAATTCTATATATATATATATATATATATATATATATATATATATATATATATATATATATATATATATATATATATATCTATATATATATATATATATATATATATATATATATATATATATATATATATATATATATTTCCTTACCAGTTTTACAGTAGCCCCTTAATTTATTTACTTACACATACAAAGGTATGTTTCGGGCACTCGTGAGAAATAAAGAAATATAAACTTAGACAAAAGAAAAAAAAAACAATAGAATTAAGAGGCTTACCGGAGAATCGAACCTAGGACCTCCCGACCGACAACACCGCCTAGCTACGGAACCGAATCGTACTATCCTCTCTGCCAACTAGGCACCACGATAGTTGTTTTCACGAGTGCCTGAAACATACCTTTATGTGTGTATTATTTATTAACTGTCTGTATAAGCTTCTTATAGCCGTTGTCCTATATTAAACTTATATAGAAACAAAATGCTGTTATCATCTTCATCACCATTATAATCATCAGCAACTGCCATCTCGACATCGATAGTCGGCTGCTAGGGATTTACAATGTCTTGATGGGACACTCTGATAGACTCTTTTCTTATTACCTTTCCACTTACAGCGATGTCTTGATGGTACACTCTGATAGGCATTTTTCTTGTTACCTTTCCACTTACAGCGATGTCTTGATGCACACTCTGATAGACTCTTTTCTTGTTACCTTTCCACTTACAGCGATGTCTTGATGGTACACTCTGATAGACATTTTTCTTGTTACCTTTCCACTTACAGCGATGTCTTGATGGTACACTCTGATAGACATTTTTCTTGTTACCTTTCTACTTACAGCGATGTCTTGATGGTACACTCTGATAGACATTTCTCTTGTTACCTTTCCACTTACAGCGATGTCTTGATGGCACACTCTGATAGACTCTTTTCTTGTTACCTTTCCACTTACAGCGATGTCTTGATGGCACACTCTGATAGACTCTTTTCTTGTTACCTTTCCACTTACAGCGATACCTTGATGGCACAATCTGATAGACTCTTTTCTTGTTACCTTTCCACTTTCAGCAATGTCTTGATGGCACACTCTGATAGACTCTTTTCTTGTTACCTTTCCACTTACAGCGATGTCTTGATGGCACACTCTGATAGACTCTTTTCTTGTTACCTTTCCACTTACAGCGATGTCTTGATGGCACACTCTGATAGACTCTTTTCTTGTTACCTTTCCACTTACAGCGATGTCTTGATGGCACACTCTGATAGACTCTTTTCTTGTTACTTTTCCACTTACAGCGATGTCTTGATGGCACACTCTGATAGACTCTTTTCTTGTTACTTTTCCACTTACAGCGATGTCTTGCTCTAGCACGTTTGCCTGAAACCCTTCTTTTCATTTTGGTCTTTAGCAAAATGTTGTGTCTTTTTATAAGGCCAGAATATTTTAGCTGTCTAATTATAGTCTGATTCATTAATTATCTTTTCATTCCTAGATTTTCTAGGACCTCTTTATTTGGTTTCTTCTGATTCCTTGATAAGTGCCCCATTCTTCTATATATTCACATCTGAGGTAACTCAATTCTTTCTTCCAGTTGCTTGTTTATTGTCCGTGCTTCTACATATTAGTGTGAAAAAACGGGCTAATGACCCCTGCCCACGAAGCACTATTTTTGTAGTGCCTAGTTGGCATTGAGAATAATGTGATTCACTTCCGTAGCTAAGCAGTGTTGCCGTTCGGATGGTCCTGGGTTCGATTCTCCGGCGAGCCTATCACTTCTGTTTTTTGTGTGTGTCTATTTTTCTACTTCTTTATTTCTCACAAGTGCCTGAAACATACCTTTATGTGTGTAATATTTATTTATTTACTGTTTACAGCCCTCGGGTTTCCCCTCTTTATTTGTTTAAAATGTTTACACTATAGAACAGAGGTCGGCAACCACTAGTCGCGCTCTACCGCTAGATGACGGGCAATAATTTGGTAGATCTTTAGGCGACTGGGACAGAGGAAAGAATACTGTAGCTAGGAAAAATTCTAACTGGCCCTCATCCGAAAGCATTTCAAAGTCCAGTGTCCCCAAGATTTAAGGTGCAATACAGCCATCACTTTTGTCGAGAAAGGTAATGCTGAGAGACATTTTAAAACTGTTCATTTTACCATTTAAACTGATTTTCAACCTAACTTTACAATTTAAAATGATTTTCCAGCTACATTTTACAATTTAAACTGATTTTCCACCTAAATTTTACAATTTAAACTGATTTTCCACCTACATTTTACAATTTAAACTGAATTTCCAGCTAAATTTTACAATTTAAACTGATTTTCCACCTAACTCTGCTGCGATGATTTTATCAAGGGTAAAGCTTTAGAGATCTCGGTGTTTATAAAGTAGACTCACAACTCCTGGGTTGTCCACGGCTGTCATAGAGCAATGAAGAGTGTACACAACGCTTGAGGACTGTCAGTATTAATATTTAAGTTATTTATCACATTGTCTATTATATCTTGTACTGTTTTAATATTTAAGTTATTTATCACATTGTCTATTATATCTTGTACTGTTTTAATATTTAAGTTATTTATCACATTGTCTATTATATCTTGTACTGTTTTAATATTTAAGTTATTTATCACATTGTCTATTATATCTTGTACTGTTTTAATATTTAAGTTATTTATCACATTGTCTATTATATCACATTGTCTATTACATCTTGTACTGTTTTAATATTTAAGTTATTTATCACATTGTCTATTATATCTTGTACTGTTTTAATATTTAAGTTATTTATCACATTGTCTATTACATCTTGTACTGTTTTAATATTTAAGTTATTTATCACATTGTCTATTATATCTTGTACGGTTTTAATATTTAAGTTATTTATCACATTGTCTATTATATCTTGTACTGTTTTAAGTCTAAAGTATTACCACTGATGTTTCCTTAAATAATACTGCCCTTAATAGCGTCGATTTAAGCGCCGCTATGACCTGTAAGTGACTTAAAAACTAGTAAATATACCTACCATAAACGAGCTTTTGTCTTCTCCCTCTGCTTAAGGTAATTCTTGAGAATTCCTTTGTTTCGCGTTATTATTTTCTGTGTGATTGATCCATAGCTACAGTGTAATGTTTTATATGTATATATATTCTATTCTTTCCGTCGTCTGCCTTTTCCTTCTTGTATACTCCGTGTCTCCCTGAGCCCTGAATTATGGCTGCTAAGCTTACAATAAGTTCTCGTGTGTATATTCAATTGTTGTCTCTTTTGCGCATTGATTTTGTTGAGACCTACTTTTTTTAAAGGCTTATCAAACTAGCAGGCCTAATCTGCAAGGCTTCACATTGGCTTAAGTGGAGATTTGTGAAGAAGCGTGTAAAAAAAAAAAAAAATACGCTGATAACAGCCGAAATGGTTTTCGCCTTTTTTTTAGTTGGCGGATAAATACATTATGAGCTGTCAGTGAGAGTGATTTAGGTATTCTGATGTCGTTAGTTTGGTTTGGTTTTAAGGACTATTTTCATTGCACACGGACTTCTCCATCAGTGCTCCGATCTCCTCCATTAGATCACACAAGGAGGATCTCAGCACAGTGCACGAACTCCATAGCACCGGCGAGAATCCCAATGTGTGAATATAGGAATCACACATTCTATACATATTTTTGTGGTGGGTAGGTTTCTAATTTTTAAATTTTTCCAGGGCAGCGGCCGTATGGCCTACTCTTTACGATTTCCAACTGCCGTGCGATTTGTAACGTGCGCAACTTGCAGACGGGACCTTCTATTTTTTCACCCAAATCCGAGAATGCTAGGCATCCGATCTCACTACCCAGGAGACCGATGGTGGTTCGGGGGGGGGGGGGGGGGAGAGTATGACATAATTAGGACCACTAATTTGGAAAAAAATTTCCATAAATTATATTCCCTTTAATGGGAATAGAACCCGGTACTTTTAGAATTCGAGGCGGACGCCATACTTGAAAGCCACTCCGACCTCCCTGATGTCGTTAATTACAGCATAAATACGGAAGATTTTTATTAAGAATAATATTGGAATTACTATTCGAACAGGGGATCCGCATGGTCCCTGGAGGGGCTCTGAAAGACACAAGAATAGCACTATGCACCCTCTGGCATACCGTATGTCGTAAGTTGACCTTGGTGTAGCTACAACAGTAGTTGTCGCTGGCGATGGCCTATGAAATGTTACCAAGAAGGTCTCCAGAAATTGGCTCGTTAATAAAGAAAGAGACCTATTCGAGATCAGAACAAAAAGAAGAGAATACGAATGCTCTCCACTAGATGATAGTGTTTTCTAGTAAATTATGGAGACTGTTCTATTTTCCCACGACCTTAGCTTCTGTCCTCAGATCATGTGAAGAAAGAAAGAGCCCCCAATCTCATGGATGTGTAGAATTTTACCAATATGTAAATATTTAATCCCGACAGCACGAGTGATACATTAACGAACTATACTGTTAAAAAAAAGAAACACATAGCTACTGAAGGCACACACATAGCCATAATTTTGACATTCAATAACTTTTTTAATTTAATGAGTTAATTGTTATAATTGCACACAAGAATACCTTAGGGTTCAGCCAATCAATTGACAGTTGTTTTGCATCTGGGTCACGAGAGTTTTTTGGCGTACGGGCTTTCTCGTTAGTATGGTATTTGGCCTCCTCTTGCATCGATCAGCGACTGGCATCTCCTGGGCATGAATGCGATCAGACGTCTGATGTGGGCCTGTGGGATGGCTTCCCACTCTTCCTGGAGTGCCTGGAACAGATCACGACTATTGGCTGGAGCAACGTCTCTGCGACAAACACGTCTATGCAGCTCATCCCACAGGTGCTCAATCGGACTCATGTCTGGAGACAGGGATGGCCAAGGAAGGGTGAGAATGTTGTTGGCAGTCAGGAACTGCGTGGTCAACCGTGCACAATGGGGTCTGGCGTTGTCCTGTTGAAACACAGACCTTTGGGCAGCCAAAAGTGGAAGGACATGGGGTCGAAGAATTTCATTGACGTATCGTTGCGCATTCAAGCTTCCTTCAATGTGCACCAATTGACTCCTTCCGTTGTAACTGATCATTCCCCACACCATTGCACCTCCACCACCGTGCGGCGGAGCTTCATCAACGCAATTTTGGGCAAAACGTTCATTTCGCCTACGGTAGACCCTACGCCGTCTATCATGACGCTGCAACAAAAAGAAAGATTCGTCTCTAAACCAGACACGTCTCCATTGATTGTCAGCTGCCCAGGGACGATGCTGGTTGGCCCAAAGAAGTCGATTTTGGCGATGGCGGCGCGTAAGGTCAGGTCCTCGGTGCGGTCGTTGTGCCCAAAGTCCAGCGTCATGCAGTCTATTCCGGACAGTTTGATCAGACACATGACGTCCTGCAGGCAATGACTGGGCAGTTGAGGAAGCTGTTGTAAACCTGTCTCTGAGGTGACGAAGCCGAATAAAGCGATACTCCGCTGCTGTTGTCACTATGGGTCATCCACTGCGATGCCGGTCTTCAACTGGGCCAGTGGCTTGGAACCGGTGCCAAAGTCGACTGATGGTACTCTGATGCACGTTTAGATGCATGGCAACCTGACTTTGACTTTCGCCTGCATGCAGTCGGCCAATAGCAATGTTCCTTAAATTTATCGATAGAGACGCCATAAATGTCTGCTTGAAAATGAACTGAATTTTCGTTGTGTAGCGTTATCCTTTTATAGGGTTTCAGTTGCGTAGTCAGTGAATAGTATTCACCCCAAATTTTGTTGCTTTCACGTGCGCGCAACATGAGCTGTGGTCAAAAATTGCGTCATAAACACTATTGACCACTTCGTTGTAACGATGACAAAAACGAACGCAATTCAGGTCAACACGTGCATTTGACACTGTAAAGAACATTTGAGGCTGGTTTTTATATACCCTAGCACCAAATTTTACTTACAAACTCATAAAAACGCGCCCTCGGATAGCTATGCGTTTCTTTATTTGAACAGTGTAGATAATGATCAAACGGTTATTGGGTTTATTAATTAAATATCTACACATATGGGGTTAGTAGTAATTACAACGTGATGATGGTGAAAACAATTCACACAAAATACACAGATGAGATATAAATAATGTAGTTAGTTAAATAGGAGAATGAACCTATGTGGAGGGAAATGATCATGTGATATGATACTTGTTACCAAACTGATGTCTAATCTACACTGTCCATGTGTCTCTTAATGCTTTTCCCGTGTATAATGATGCACATGTATGCGTAGACTGTCTGTGGTAAAGTGGGATGTTATAAATATTTATAGGGGACTTAGTGTACTGGCTGAGATCAGCTGTGAAGGTATCTGTATCTAATAAGTGTGGTGTATTACAGATGACCTTACTTTGCTACCACATTTAGACCTCAGTCAGAATTATTCTGGAATATTGTGATGACTACGTTGAATGTCTAGGGTTATGATAGTGATGAAGTGTATGTTCACAACAACCAACAGACAGATAAACAATTTAATTTAATCCACAATACTTTACAACACTGTGACACTCACATACATAGAACACTCTATAAGACTATCTTAATAAGTCAAGTTTTAACTTTTAAAAATATGTATTAATTCCTTTCAATAATAGATATCCTGATTCAACTACAAAGTGAACCAGGAATCACAATCAAATGTAATCACAAGTTGTATGTACACAATTTATAGATAGGATCTTTGTATTGACATATATTATTATTATAATATGTGTGTAAGTAGTGATGTAGTACTATGAGGTAATACTGGCTTTTTCAAGCTAGGTTGTTGTTTGTCATCATGACTTCAAGTGTTTGTTTCTGGTGGAAATAGTATTGGAAAAGTTCACAGTTCCTGTCATTTGAAACAAATAATTGTCCCTCTTTGTTTAATATACAGTCAATTTTTAGAGAGAGGGGGGGGGGGGGGTACACAAGATTGAGCTGCTCTGGCCAACGAATCTTATCTTCTGTGAGGGCGGCAGGAAACAGTCTCCTCTGCTCGCTTGCTTCACCGTATTCTTGAGAAACAACACTGGTCGCTATCTTGACCAAGGAGTATGCTATCAGCCTCTGGATTCAGCAAAACTCAGACCAGGTCTGCTTTATATTTTAGTACCACGGTCCCTGAAACAAGAAGGTCGTACCTCCTACTTCAGAACTAATTTATAATCTATTTCCACACTGAAACACAATACATAACAAACACAGAGTTCAGCGCGGTAGGCCAACTGCTAGTTTCATCTGAAACAATTTACACCAGTATTCCTCTCCCTAATGGTTACAACGCCTCTGCAATTCCAGCCTTATTTCCTTCTATTCAATAAGATAGGTGTCATAGTACTATTTGGCAATCCCATGCAGTTTCACTTCTCTTCGACAAGTTTTGGTAATGGTGGAGCAATATCTAGGTTTTGCCTCTTGTGTATTACTGAACCACACACAAACAGACATACATTATCAATTCACATTCAATTTTCATCAAAAAGATATCAAATGTCTAGCTTACCACAATTCATGGAAATATTAAACAAATACGTTGACTGGCGATGAGTTATGGCACAATTCCGATCTGCCTCTGTCCCAGGCTTTTATTAGAAAAATATGAGCTGGATCTCAACGCACTTGCTTTTACAAATTGGATTTTCAAAAAGTGGCACTGAACTGACGCTCCTAATTGACTATATTAAATGGTCTAGCCAATGGGACCATGTTTACAAAAGCTTTTGAAAAAATGTACCCTTCCTATCGTTTCTAGTAACAACCAAAAATAGTCTTTGCAATCGACTAATCATGTTTCGCCTTACATATTATTCTAGCCAATCAAATCGGATTTAACATGGTGGCCTCATTTTCATCTAAAGCATTGTTCAAACACGCCATTATGAGCACAAATGATCCTGTGTTGTCTGACAACCTCACTCTAGTATTATGGTTATAATTTGTTAATTATTAGACTAATTGCTTAACACCTAACATATTCTTTGTCAGCAAGTCCTAAGGCACGCAAATATATAAGTTTAATGGAGCCAAGTGGCTGCGTTCAAAATATGTATTTTCTTCTAGGATAGTCGTGCTGTTACCACCTCCTCACTTCCATACTATGGGGTGTCTTCTGTACTGTCAGGCTAAAGTCAGGATTTCAGACGTAAAACAGTATTGTGTCATGTTTCCTAATAAGCATTAAACATGTTTCCAAAACCTGACCCTCGTATTGGTAGTGTTTTTTGTCACTGTTTATTTGAAAAAAAATCAAGCCTGCATGCCTTTCGCTTGGGGGTGGCATTAATTTTTTTTATCGCGAGACGGCGTGTTAGTGTTGCATGCGTTCCTCCGTACATCTCTCTCTCTCTATCCTAAGTCCGTCTATCCTTTTCGGTTAACGTAGTGTATATAATTCATTAATGCTAGTATTTGTGTATCTAGGTCATTAAGCAGCTTGCGTATCTCAAGGTTTTCTAAGAAACACAGTACTAGTTGTATTTTTAGAAACGCGTGTATGATGCTGTAGGCTTTACTATCAACGTGAAAGCGCTACAATTATGCAGACGGAGCATAGAAAGGGATTTTCTTGTTTAACTAGCATGACGTTCTATAACACAGGCGTACGCTATAGTGACGGCACTGTTCTTTACCAGTCTTCTTTCCTTTTATTGAATTAATTCGTTAGGCTTTACATTTACTTTTTAATTTAAATAGGTGGATTAGAATTTCTCACGACACTGTCCCAGGTAGGTGACTAGTATGTTGTGTGGGTTATCGCCAAGACAAGGACGTACTGATGAAAGCTTGTGTGTAATGAGAACTTTGACGATATACAGTCTTTCAATCTTTGGCACTATCTCTGTAGCGTTGACAAATCTTTGACTGTTGTCTTAAGAAAATGACTGCTGACTAATCCCTGAAAGGCACTGGCTAGACTGGCGCTCTTACACGAAATGATCTTGGTATGTAGACTCAAAAATTTGAGTATGTACTCTTGATTCATAAATTGTGCTTTGGAGTAAGGTGAGCTTGTTAGCTGTATATGCGAATCAGCTTGTAAATATGGAATCTTGATTCTCAAAATGCGCTCTTCTGAGTGTGTTGAACTTGCTATAAATAGGAGAGTCATCTTGCGCGTGCTTTACCTTGACTGATACGGTAAGCTTTCGAGTGAGTTGAACTTGATATTTGAATACATAATCAACTTGTGAGCACGTTAAAAGCAGGTGAATAAAATGCTGCGCAATCCCAGTGTAAAACGTGGGCGAGAATTCTTCCTTCTTAATTGAGGAAGTGAAGGATGTCCTAAATTGCGAATTCTGCTATCCAGACGTACACTTTGCTAGTTTCTTTCTGGTATACGCCAAACACGTAATGTGTAGACTCAGACTTCTGTTGAACTGAAGACACACAAATGTCTTCGTAAATTTTCACACTTAATATCAATGGTTGACTTTCTTTTATACTACTCCTCGCTTATGATGAGTTCAATTCTCTAGTAATTATATATGACATGAAATGCTCCTGATAAGTGTTAAATATATTGCACAAGAGAATCATGACCTAGCAATCTAGATGGAGATGAAGTATGAACTATCAATTACCTCCTATCATCTTAGAGAAAAATCTATTGATTTAATTAATCATTTATGAGAAGGATTAATTGAAAAACTGTCTTCCGCACATTTAGCTATGATGCCAAGTGCAAAAGTGATCTTAGCTAAAGACTAAGAAAACATATTAATAGTTTTTAAAAGATTCACTAACCTCATTTTCCCGTTCGTAAACTCCTTTAAAAACGCAATACACCACAGATATGAATTATTTTATGCACACTGAATTAATTGCAGGTTATGCTCTGTGATATTATATACACCACGCTGTTGAAACTGTACTGCTCTCTGGCAGACTCTGCGGTACATTATATTCCTAAATCGCCCATATGTTCCCAAATCTTGCCTGTGACGTGAAACTCCGCCTCTAAACCAATCGCTAGGCCTCCACATTTTTTCTTAGGCCTTGGCTCTCTCTTGTCTCCAGTCCATTGTCGCGCAGGCTATTGTATTGCGAAGCAGTGATCGTCATTTGTTTCAACAGCGGCTTAGCCATGAAAAGTCTGCCATATTGTGTCGGCCGGGCGTATTCCAAAATAATCAATATTCCAGGGAGGCATGTCTGACGATATTTACACGGGGACTTAGATATTGAAGAAGTTGTTTCTGACCAAGCTGGTGTGTCACAAGATAACAATGAAGCCAGGTGTATTCCGCAAGGGGGAACATGAATCAAATGATTGTGAAGTTGGATACAAGTCGTGATCAAGAAAGATTACTTTAACCACGATGAAAGAGGAAAGTGTGGGTGAAAATGAAATAAGAAAGATGTGAAAGATGTTGGAAAAGATAGAGAGTGATAAAGATAGACCTACTATACGACACCGTGTACAAGGCGACTAATATGAAATTGTGCATGGGCTGGCAACCTCACTGTAGTGGTGTTGATGGTATTGTATGATGATGATATTACTAAATGTAATTGTATGAGGCCAGCTGTGAAGGCTCCTGAAAATAAAATGTAGTTGAGAATTGTCAGAAGGCCTTTCTTGCTACCACTACGACCTCACACTTAATTTTTTTTTAAATGAATGTGGCTACGTAAAGTGTCTAGGGTTATGATATGTAGTGTGGTGTAATAGGTTATAGATATACCCACAGATATTTAACAAGACTAATAATATTAATAAATATTACAACACACTGAACTAACTCAATAGTGTAAATTTTTTGATAAAATTATATTACATTTATTTTGTTCTGGATCAATTTTTTAGGTTGACCAGAACTTAAAAAGATTTAGAGATTATGAAAGAAATGCATGGAATATTATATCATAAATGCAATAGTGTACATATATATGTACTATACTAGTTAGTTTTATTAAAATGTTCTAGTAGTCATCTACTTGGGAGGATAGTTACTGTTTGTGCTGTTGGGGTGGCCTCATCACACCTGTCTATATTGACTACACAGTGTCCAGAAAATGGTGGGAATTTTTATGGGGTATTAGTAACTACACAGCTTTGGTGAATGTCCAGCAGACCAGAGGCTCACTCATCTTATATTTGTAGCTCTGGTGCTGAAAACTGATGGTCCCACCTCTCCGTGCTGGCGGGCAATAATGGTGGTCTCTGTCACAAGTACTGCACAGATACACTCGAGTAAAGTCACCAACTGAATAGTCACTGCTTTGTTGACAACAGAAACTCGCAGCTCTGCAATCAAAGTATGGGCCATGTGTCAAAATCTATTCTCTACCCACGTCTGGACACAACACTGACACAACAACCACATCATACAGACAGGTCAGATCTCTCTGACCAAACAGCACATTTACCATGGTGGTTTTACATCAGATAGATCCTCCCAGACTATAGATTCTGAAAAAATATTTATTAGTTTTCTGCTCTAAAAGAGGATAGGTAATATGTTTCATTATTCTCAACACTTGATCTGTCTTGCATAATCCTTGCTGGAGTTTATGTACATTGTTGGTCCCTAGACCCTGACTTGGGCGGGGGGTCTAGAGCAAATCCCTACTTGTTTGTAAGGCTAGATTTCGATATGGCAGTATCAAATCACTCGAACATGAAACAATATTCAAAATATACAAAGAAATAATTTCAATCTTACCAGATTATGAATAAATAACACAGAATTGCTAGCAAAACTCAGCTGAGCTGCTGGCTATAGTATGGCGTCCCTAAATTTATTACACTTTCTTTCATATGGAAATCACCACACTTTAAAATCTGTGTCTATCACTGAACAACTATTGAGAAATGACCCCACTTTCGCGTCTGAGCGCTAATGATATGATTGTCTGTGGCCAATCACTGCCTAGGTTTATTTTAATTTCAAATTTCCTTCCATAAAGTCATTTCAGTCATGCTTCAGTCAAGTATGGATGGTTATCTGTTAGTCTGTCCGTCTCTACTTGTGTTTCTACAAAATGTACTTGATTTTTGAACCAACCTTTCTCTCCCCTCCAAAATTTTGTCGTTAAAAGTTATATTTAGACACAGCTACCACCCCAAAACCCTCTCTTCCATACTACGTAGATTTGAACACCTGCGTTTCGAGGTCGTGTTTTTTTGTGCAATTAGCGACACTTTTAGATTCAATACAGTCTTTTGTCATTATCTTCAATATTATCTATCCGTCTGTAAAATTAAGACCATATTAGTTCACTGCTCAGAATAGGCCATCCGGCCAGCTAATTTTTATATTCCTAACATTAATATTAAGAAAAAAGTACTTTTTAAATTTTGTAATATTCCAAACATCTGCGTTTTAGCCGCTGAATTCAAATCAAGGGCTTGGTATTGCAAAAGCGTCCAATAAATGACTGTGGCGTATTATATCTAAGGTCCCTTCTGTCGAGTTGCTTACTTTTTATGTCAACTTGGGAAACGTGACTTTTCTCCCCCCCCCCCCCCCCCCCCCCCCCCCCCAATTGCGTCTCCTTAGCCTTTCTAGTCTCACGCAATCTTTCCAGTCATATTTTTTTCCTTTTTTTTTTTGATCCGCCGTTCCCCTCCTGTCTAGCAAGTCAATTATTATGGAGGATGATGACCCGCGGTCTAGGCGATCATGTACTATTCGCAGCCTACGCATTATGTTTTTATCCTTAAATGTTATCTTTGGAGGGATTTTACCGTTGTATCTCTGTCAATTTCACTACACATCTCCCCACTTGAAAACATGCCTATGGCAAGTTCCAAAACCAGCGATACACATAGGTAAAATTACTCCTCACGTCTGCCACTACTCTAATTTTGATCACAGGGGTGCCGACTGAGGAAATCTGCACCGACATTCAATTTGCCTGGGATATATTGGATACTAAACTGATAAGGTTGAAGCAACAAAGACCACCTCAGCAATCTTGCGTTTTCATGCTTAGCCTGAGACAAGAACACGAGAGGCTGATGGTCCGTCTCCACCACAAAAGTCCTACCATACAGATAGATTTGAAACTTCTTTATTGCCCAGATTAACGCTAAACATTCTTTTTCGCTTGTGGAGTATCCTTGTTCCGCCTTATTCAATTTGCGGCTTGCATAAGCGACTGGTTTCAGTTCCCCATCAGGTGAAGATGATCTTTGCAACAAAGCCCCTCCGAGTCCTACATTACTTGCATCGGTTCTTAAGACAAAGTCCTGTGTCAAATCAGGCAGTTTGAGAATAGGCTTGCTAGTGAGTTTTTTTCCTTTAACTCTTGGAACGCTAGTTCACATTGTGCAGTCCAAATAATTTTATCTGGAAGTCCCTTGCGAGTCAGATCAGTCAGAGGAGCACATATAGCGTTAAAATTTTTGATGTATTTCTGATAAAATCCGCATAACGACACGAATGATCGCACGTCCTTTTTTGTTTGCGGCCTAGGTGCTCTCTGCAGTTTTTCCAAATTCTTAGGATCAGGGGTCATATTACCCTGATATACAGTGTGCCCCAAGAATTCCAACTCTTTACATCCAATACAACATTTTGTTGGCCTAGCAGTCAAATTCGCCTCCCGAAGTCTATCAAACAACATCTCCAGAGCTTCAATGTGTTCTTCAAATGTCTCTGTGGCGACGAGAATATCATCCATGAAATTCGTGATACATGGGTTATTCAGGGGATCCAACAATTTTCGCATCATCCTTGAAAACACACTCGGAGCATTTTTCAGTCCGAATGGTAGCATATTGAATTCATAATGTCCATCCGAAGTGCTAAAAGCCAAATAAGGTCTCACTTCAGGCTTCACTGGGATCTGGTAATAGCCTTTACTAAGATCCACCTTTGAAAAGTATTTTGCCTTGTTCAGTCTGGCAAATAACTGTTTTGTGTCTGGTAATGGATCCACTTGTCCTTCTGTGACAGCATTCAGTTTCCTATAATCTATGCACAGTCTGTGTTCCCCAGACGGTTTTCTCAACAAAACGACACTAGAACTAAAAGATGATTCACTGTGCGAAATAATCCCCTCCTTCAACAAATACTCTATTTCTTCCTTCAATGCCTTCTCCTTCGCGAACGGAATAGAATAGGCTCTCATACAGATTGGGTTTGAGTCTACCAGTTTCATGTCATACTGTAGCAAATTTGTATGGCCTGGTTTATCTGTTAATACATCTGTATGTTCCTCCAGAACCTTTTGAACTCTCTCCCTCTGGTTTTTAGTCAGGTGCTTACTGACTTTTACCTGTGCTGCTGTTTCACAAGGATGTAATGGGTATTCATGTGAGGTGAGTGGTTCTTTTTGCATCTGGGTTGCAATAGCCAAGGTCAATAAGGGGGTGCTTTCCTGGAGTGGTCTGTCCAGATACTTCTTTAACAGGTTTACATGATAAACTTTTTCCTTCCCCTTTTTGTCAATTTTATAGTTTGTTCTAGACACCTTCTCTAGAACCGTATATGGACCTTGCCAACCAATTTGTAATTTATTCTGGCTTCCGGGTAGTAGAAGCAGCACCTTCTCTCCGACTGCCAGTTCCCTGTCCTTTGCCTTCCTATTAAAATATGCTGCATGTTTCTTCCTGGCTTGTTTCAAATTATCATTGGCCAGTTTCCATCCAGCTTTCAAACGAGTGGTCAGTTCGTTCACATATTGATACGATGAGGTAACAGTCTCTTCCGCCTTCTCATCTGTCCAGGTCCTTAATAAATTACATCTGGATCTTTAATTTATCATACGTATTTTTCCTGGAACCCGTCGGGTCCCGTCCATTAGAAGCTTTATAATGAGGACTTTTCTTCCTAGAATCATCACTCACAAATCGACCACTACCAATTTTTTTCTGGGGTTTGTCTCCCCACTTTAGATTGCTTATGAGAGATCTTCGCTCTCTTGTCTGTTCCTCCAGTTTATATACGTCTGACCGAGGGATTGTCATCTTATCCTGGGTAAAATTTCTTCTTTGTACTCTTCGCATAGTGGCCATGTTAATCCATTCAAGTGAAGACTGGGTGTGAAAAGGGGGCTCCCATTCCACTTTGTCTACCCGAGTATAATTAGTTTTCCTTTCAGGCCTAAAGTTGCCCCGTGGCGTTTCTAGGTCCTGCACATATTTTCCCTTTGTGGGTGTTCCCTCATGAAATACGCCACATGCTTCTACAAAGTTTTCAACATCGACATTTACGTCGGGCCAATAGTATTTTCGAGCAATCTTTTGGCAGATGGTACCGACTTTCTCATGGTCACCATCTTTTCCAACATGTAAGCTCCTTATTAAGTTTGCCCTATATATCTTGGGAAGAACTAACTGTCCGTGACCAGTGGATCTAGTTCCTGTCTTCCTGTATAATAATCTGTTCTTCATGAAATATTCCCCCTTGCTCGGAGGTGTGTGGCATTTGGGCAATTTTTTAAAACATGGCTTGAGTGTCCTATCCTCAGCCTGCGCCTTCCTCATCTCCTCTGGATGAGCATTTATAGGTTCACCTTCCTCCTTCTTCTGTGACCTGGTCTGCACTGTCGCCATGATCACAGGTTTCTCGGGGTTCCCCAAGAAGACGTATCTACACCCCAATATCAGAGGGTAGATTGGTTCATCTATCACTGCTGCTCTGATTTCTCCTTCCACATAGCGAGTTTTCACCGTTATCCTTGCGATGGGAAGTGTCATGAGTGGTATGTCCTTAGTCGCCCCTTGTATTTCCACTGTTTCTGTGGTATACTGACTTGGGTCCACTAGGCTAGACTTCACAACTGAATCATAATCCAAACCTGTATCATAAAGGCACCTTATGGTGACCCCATTACAAATAACATCCTCACAAACTGGGGGGTGATAAGGTTCCTGTTGTCCCTTAGGATTAACCTTTAATCTTTGCGTCCCCGACTTCATTGCAGCAATGTTTGAAGGTTTCCTTCTACAAAATTCGGTGTTATGGTTATCCTTCTTGCACCATTTACACCATCTTTTTCCTTGGTTCAACGGTTTTCTTTCATTGAACTTTTGGTCATTGAACTGTGAGTTTCTGTCGCGATAGTCATTTCTTGGCCGCTCAAAGTTTGTCCTACCTTTATTTCCCTGCTCTCTATTATCAAATTTATTAAATTGCTGTGGAGCTTTAAAATTGTCTATGTGCTTCTTTTAGCACCACTTACCTCTGCCTGGGCTGCCTGATACCTCTCAGCAACATTTAAAATTTCCCCCAACTTCTCTGCACCTTGTTCCATGAGAAATTTTCTCATGTCTGGAGCCATGGACTCTCTCAATTGCTCAATCATGATCATTTCTTTAAGATCTTGGGTCTTCCCCAGAGCCGTCCATTTCTCCAAATAGGTTTCTAGTCTAGCAGAGAATTGGTGGTATGTCTCCCCAGACAACAGTTTGGCATTTCTAAATTTCTTACGATAAAATTCACCATTCTTCTCGTACCTTAATAACAAAGCCTGCTTTAACATGTCATAATTGTCTTGGTCTTCCCTGTTCATTTTAGCAAATACTTCATAAGAAGTACCTCTCAATCCTTGTGATAGCTTTAAGCTCCACCTCTCTCTCTCTAACCCATATGTAGTAGCTAATAACTCAAAACGCCCTAGGTACCCCTCTATGTCATCGTCTTTTTCAACAAAATGGTCTAAATGAAACCCCATAGCTGAGTTTGAGGCTCCCAGACTAGGCGTAGCATCTGAGGCAAAAGGGCTGGCACCATTTTCAGGAGCCTGGCCTTGTAATTCCAGCTCCCTTAGTCGTAATTCGTGCTCCCTTTGCAACCTTCTATCTTCTGCCTCCCTTTCGGCAGTCAACCTTTTTTCTTCTGCCTCCCTTTGCAACCTTCTATCTTCTGCCTCCCTTTCGGCAGTCAACCTTTTTTCTTCTGCCTCCCTTTGCTGTCGTTTTTCTTCTGCCTCAATCTGCAGCCTCTTAATGTCTCTATCAGAAACTTCCACATATTTGGTTTTTCTGAAACCCGTCTCAATGACAAAATTACAGATGACGAAATTAGGATTAATGGATTCACCACCATTCGCAGGGATCCTAACAGACAACATGAAACAGGGCTAGTCATATACATCTCAACATCTCTTCAGTACAAGCGCCGTGATGATCTAGAACATACTGGCATTGAATGTTTATGGCTGGAAATAAAACTCCCCAACCTGACCCCCGTTGTAATTGGTTACCTGTACCGAAACCCTAGCTCTTCTGCTGTATGGTTTGACACATTCTCACGAATGATGGACAACGTTTGGGCTTCTTCGAAGGAAATTATTCTACTGGGGGATTTCAATATTGACCTTCACAAACCGAACAACACGTGGAATGATATCACCATCTCATACAACCTCATACAGTTAATCAATCAACCCACGAGAGTAACAGACTCATCATCTACACTAATTGATCATATCTATACGACCTGCCCAGAAAACATTATAGAATGCATAGTCCCACAGACATCATTAAGTGACCACTATCCTATTTGCTGTACCTGGACGAGAAAGGGGTTTAAAGCACCTAAAACGGAACACATCACAGTCCATTACAGGAATTTCAAAAACTTTAACATTCAATTATTCCTACAAGACCTACAAATATCCCCTCTCTCATACGTGTACCAACTTCCGCATCCAGAAGAAGCCATAACATACTGGACACAAACTTTCAACAACGTATTCGACAAACATGTTCCTATAAAGCAGGTTCGGGTCAAAAACATCAGAAAGACCCCATGGATAACCAACGAAATACTATCAACAATGAGAGAGCGGGACGAAGCACATAAGCTCAAAGATTTCAGCAGGTATCGGATGCTTAGAAACAAAGTACAATATCTCATTCGTCAGGAAAAGAAACTACATTTCAGAAAGATGATTCAAGACAAAGCAAACAGCAAAGAAGTCTGGGCAGCCATTAGAACACTAACACACAAATCAAAGTCACTAAACTCTTTACCAAAAAGCTGCTCCCTCACGGCAACTCATTTTAGCAACCACTTCAAAACAGAAATTAGCCTTCTCAAGTCGACACTAAAGCCAATGGACTACGATATTAGTAAATTGACAGCCTTCTGCAACACTGAACACACCACAACAGATCTAAGACATATTCCTTTTCTAACAGTACATGAAGTTCTCAAATATATCTTGGCATTAAAAAACAACAATTCATCTGGGCTTGATGGTATCAGCAATAAGATTCTACGTTACGCTGCGCCCATCATTTGCGACTCCTTAACCTATGTGTACAACCAATGTATTGCACACAACTACTTCCCCACAGCATTTAAATCTGCCAAAGTGTACCCCCTCTATAAATCTGGCTCACATAGCGATCCCAACAGCTACAGACCAATATCCCTTCTATCATCTCTTTCAAAACCACTAGAGAAACACATTTACAACACCACATTTCAACACTTAACAACAAACAAACTGCTCATTGATAGCCAGTCAGGTTTCAGACCCAAACATTCCTGTCACACAGCGCTCACCAAAATGGCAGACAACTGGCTGTCGAACATAAATGATGGAAAATTATGTGGTGCTGTTTTTGTCGACTTCAAGAAAGCATTTGACATGATTGATCACACTATCTTGGTTCAAAAGTTGGAAACCCTCAGAATAGGCTCTAATCCACTAAACATCATCAAATCATTCCTGGCAGATCGACAACAGTTAGTGCTTCACAACAACTCGGCATCAGATTTCTCGAAGGTAGTTACAGGAGTACCACAGGGCTCTATTCTTGGGCCCCTACTCTTCGCAATGTTCATCAACGACCTGCCACTACATCTAAAATATTCAACTTGTGACCTCTTTGCAGATGATTGTACTATCTACACTAGTGACAATGACTGCGTGGCACTTGAAATGACTCTTCAAAGCGATGTAGACAATCTAACAAAATGGAGTAATATGAATCGTATGCCAGTAAACACAACAAAAACGAAATCTATGTTGATTACCACCAGACAGAAACTCCTAAGCTGCACCAAAAGATCGCTACAGCTACACGCGGAATCAATACAAATTGAACATGTAACAGAACACAAAGTTCTGGGGATCACGATTGACCAGCACTTAACGTGGAACTCCCATGTACGGAATTTAACCAAACACATAGCACAAAAGACGTACCAGCTAGCCAAAATAAAACACTTCTTAGACGCAGACACTAGACTATTGTTCTACACCTCACATATACAGACACATCTAGATTACTGCTCTACACTATGGGATTGTTGCCCTGCTTCCACCTCGAAGAGACTGCACTCCCTGCAAAAGAGAGCAGTGCGTCTGATCACCGATAATCGCACGACACCACACACAAGGACAGGAAAAGAACCCAAAATACTGTCGCTAAAAAAACGTCTTCTCTACAACAAAGCCAAGCTGACTCACACAATTCTATCTAACAATGCCCCGTCGTACCTAAGATCATTGTTTCAAACCAGTAGAAGGGAGGGACAACGATTACATCAGTTACGTCTGCCCAAACCTAGGATCGACCTGTTCAAAAAGAGTCTAGCCTACTCTGGTGCCTACTTATGGAACAGCCTTCCACACCACCTAAAAAGCCTACCTACACAATATTCTTTTAACAAAGCACTTTTCAAACACTTCCTCAACACTGATTATCTACCCCCATAGAAACAGTATTTGCCTGTCAACATCTCATCCATAGGTCAACATTTCTTTTCCTCTTCCGCTCATTTTTGTGTGTGAATAATTTGTTTTATATCCATGTAATATCATTATTATATTCACTTTAAAATATTATTATATAATGTAATGTATGTGTGAATGTACCCACATAATACTGTACTTTAGAAATGTGAGTCGTGAGAATGTACCCGCATACCAAAAATACAGATTAATTGTAGACATGAGTGAGTGTCGGTATACAGAATTTATTTATTTTTATTTATTGTTTTTTTTTTATTTTATTTTATTATTACTTTTTTCCCCCATTTACTAGCTTGTTTGTTTCAAAAAAAAACAAACCCTACTCATTTTTTATTATTATTATGCTTGCATACTGTAAATGAATGCTGTTATGGTAACTTTATAATGTTGCATGCCTTTAAATTAATGCTTAAAGCATCATGTGGGAATGAAAGGATATAGTATGCAAGATTAATGAGAGTGGAAGGGCAGAATGTTAGACGGGCCTGCGCGCCCAATTCTTTACCCTTCGAAAATAAAGTTCGTTTTCTAACTAACCAGTTAACTAATTAATTATTACTGGCTGTGAAGATTCACCAACTTTTATCTGTAGGGACACTTTTAATGTTAAAGGGAATTTTACAATTTATTTCCCTACTTTTATTTCTCCCACCAGGAGATCCTAATATTACTGTTGGGCTAATTATCCCTGGACAAGACCCCAATTTATGTAGTGGTGTTGATGGTATTGTATGATGATGATATTACTAAATGTAATTGTATGAGGCCCGCTGTGAAGGCTCCTGAAAATAAAATGTAGTTGAGAATTGTCAGAAGGCCTTTCTTGCTACCACTACGACCTCACACTTAATTTTTTTTTTTTAATGAATGTGGCTACGTAAAGTGTCTAGGGTTATGATATGTAGTGTGGTGTAATAGGTTATAGATATACCCACAGATATTTAACAAGACTAATAATATTAATAAATATTACAACACACTGAACTAACTCAATAGTGTAAATTTTTTGATAAAATTATATTACATTTATTTTGTTCTGGATCAATTTTTTAGGTTGACCAGAACTTAAAAAGATTTAGAGATTATGAAAGAAATGCATGGAATATTATATCATAAATGCAATAGTGTACCTATATATGTACTATACTAGTTAGTTTTATTAAAATGTTCTAGTAGTCATCTACTTGGGAGGATAGTTACTGTTTGTGCTGTTGGGGTGGCCTCATCACACCTGTCTATATTGACTACACAGTGTCCAGAAAATGGTGGGAATTTTTATGGGGTATTAGTAACTACACAGCTTTGGTGAATGTCCAGCAGACCAGAGGCTCACTCATCTTATATTTGTAGCTCTGGTGCTGAAAACTGATGGTCCCACCTCTCCGTGCTGGCGGGCAATAATGGTGGTCTCTGTCACAAGTACTGCACAGATACACTCGAGTAAAGTCACCAACTGAATAGTCACTGCTTTGTTGACAACAGAAACTCGCAGCTCTGCAATCAAAGTATGGGCCATGTGTCAAAATCTATTCTCTACCCACGTCTGGACACAACACTGACACAACAACCACATCATACAGACAGGTCAGATCTCTCTGACCAAACAGCACATTTACCATGGTGGTTTTACATCAGATAGATCCTCCCAGACTATAGATTCTGAAAAATATTTATTAGTTTTCTGCTCTAAAAGAGGATAGGTAATATGTTTCATTATTCTCAACACTTGATCTGTCTTGCATAATCCTTGCTGGAGTTTATGTACATTGTTGGTCCCTAGACCTGACTTGGGCGGGGGGTCTAGAGCAAATCCCTACTTGTTTGTAAGGCTAGATTTCGATATGGCAGTATCAAATCACTCGAACATGAAACAATATTCAAAATATACAAAGAAATAATTTCAATCTTACCAGATTATGAATAAATAACACAGAATTGCTAGCAAAACTCAGCTGAGCTGCTGGCTATAGTATGGCGTCCCTAAATTTATTACACTTTCTTTCATATGGAAATCACCACACTTTAAAATCTGTGTCTATCACTGAACAACTATTGAGAAATGACCCCACTTTCGCGTCTGAGCGCTAATGATATGATTGTCTGTGGCCAATCACTGCCTAGGTTTATTTTAATTTCAAATTTCCTTCCATAAAGTCATTTCAGTCATGCTTCAGTCAAGTATGGATGGTTATCTGTTAGTCTGTCCGTCTCTACTTGTGTTTCTACAAAATGTACTTGATTTTTGAACCAACCTTTCTCTCCCCTCCAAAATTTTGTCGTTAAAAGTTATATTTAGACACAGCTACCACCCAAAAACCCTCTCTTCCATACTACGTAGATTTGAACACCTGCGTTTCGAGGTCGTGTTTTTTTGTGCAATTAGCGACACTTTTAGATTCAATACAGTCTTTTGTCATTATCTTCAATATTATCTATCCGTCTGTAAAATTAAGACCATATTAGTTCACTGCTCAGAATAGGCCATCCGGCCAGCTAATTTTTATATTCCTAACATTAATATTAAGAAAAAAGTACTTTTTAAATTTTGTAATATTCCAAACATCTGCGTTTTAGCCGCTGAATTCAAATCAAGGGCTTGGTATTGCAAAAGCGTCCAATAAATGACTGTGGCGTATTATATCTAAGGTCCCTTCTGTCGAGTTGCTTACTTTTTATGTCAACTTGGGAAACGTGACTTTCTCCGTTTCCCCCCCCCCCTCCCCCCCCCAATTGCGTCTCCTTAGCCTTTCTAGTCTCACGCAATCTTTCCAGTCATATTTTTTTCCTTTTTTTTTTGATCCGCCGTTCCCCTCCTGTCTAGCAAGTCAATTATTATGGAGGATGATGACCCGCGGTCTAGGCGATCATGTACTATTCGCAGCCTACGCATTATGTTTTTATCCTTAAATGTTATCTTTGGAGGGATTTTACCGTTGTATCTCTGTCAATTTCACTACACTCACCATGTAAAACAAATGACCACTGGAACCAGCGCTGCAAGAGCATGATGATGATAGGAAACTCTATACAGAGCGATACAACAGGAGGCAATCTTATCATCAGAAGATGTCCCCCCGTCGATCAAGTGTTTCGGCCCCTCATTCTCCTTTACACTTTTAGGGGGGCGGGCCCACCTAGGTCATGACTCCCAAGTGTCTCAGCCTCCTGTTGTCTTGTGTAGAAAATGTAACTGCATTGGAGGCTTCGTGTTCAGTAAAGAGCGCAAAGGAAGATGAAGATTATTGTTATTGTTATTAGAACACGGAGATAACGAGACAGAAGTTCATGATAATTTACACATGTTTTGAAATAGCACACTCTATGTGATTCGCACATTTGTGTCATGGCAGTGCGTAATTATAGCACTTGGTGCTTCTAGAAGGGCTGTCCCTGAACGTCGGCCTGTAGATTGTGCTCAGAACAGGCCTAGACCTCCATCATTGTTTCTGTCGTCGGGCTGTCTGTCTCTGGATCGTCTTTTGTTTCGTTCGCCATACGATGTTCATCAGTGCTTCTTCTTCTTCTTCTTCTTCTTCTTCTTCTTCTTCTTCTTCTTCTTCTTCTTCTTCTTCTTCTTCTTCTTCTTCTTCTTCTTCTTCTTCTTCTTCTTCTTCTTCTTCTTCTTCTTCTTCTTCTTCTTCTTCTTCTTCTTCTTCTTCTTCTTCTTCTTCTTCTTCTTCTTCTTCTTCTTCTTCTTCTTCTTCTTCTTCTTCTTCTTCTTCTTCTTCTTCTTCTTCTTCTTCTTCTTCTTCTTCTTCTTCTTCTTCTTCTTCTTCTTCTTCTTCTTCTTCTTCTTCTTCTTCTTCTTCTTCTTCTTCTTCTTCTTCTTCTTCTTCTTCTTCTACTTCTTCTTCTTCTTCTTCTTCTTCTTCTTCTTCTTCTTCTTCTTCTTCTTCTTCTTCTTCTTCTTCTTCTTCAAGTAACATGCTTGGTGGCGTGGGCGATCACATCTCTCCAGAACGTCCTATCTCTAGTACCAGTTATCAGTTCTGTTGTTGACTTCTTTCCATGCCATGATGTTATACTGTCGAGTATCTTCTCTCTTTGTCGTCTACTATCTCTGTTTTCCTTCAATCTTTCCTGTTGTTACAATAACTCATCTCTGTTTTCCTTCAATCTTTCCTGTTGTTACAATAACTCATCTCTGTTTTCCTTCAATCTTTCCTGTTGTTACAATAACTCATCTCTGTTTTCCTTCAATCTTTCCTGTTGTTACAATAACTCATCTCTGTTTTCCTTCAATCTTTCCTGTTGTTACAATAACTCATCCCTGTTTTCCTTCAATCTTTCCTGTTGTTACAATAACTCCAGCTTTCATCTTCTCATAAACATGGAATGTGGAGTACTTCCTTCTAACATGAGGAATAAGTTTCCTGTGCGCATTGGCCTCTGTCATGACATCCTCATTGGCCTCTTTCATGATATCCTCATTGGCCTCTGTCATGACATCCTCATTGGCCTCTGTCATGACATCCTCATTGGCCTCTGTCATGACATCCTCATTGGCCTCTTTCATGACATCCTCATTGGCCTCTGTCATGACATCCTCATTGGCCTCTGTCATGACATCCTCATTGGCCTCTGTCATGACATCCTCATTACTCTTTTTGGCTGTCCATGGTATTTTTAACATTCTTCTGTAAAACCAGATCTCTGTGGCCTCTAGTGCCTTCCCTACTTGTTTACTGATTGTCCAAGACGACTCACGTTCGCAAGCCAGGATTGGTTTTATATAACACTGAAGAACTCTCTTTCTTACTTCCATTGACAAAGAGTTGTTACATAAAATACTTTTCATTTTATAGAATGCTGCTTTGCCTGGTCTATTGTACTTTTCACTTCTGAGAATCATCTTCCATCCGCTGTTATTAATGTGCCTAGATTATTTGAATCTATAGATCTCATCATGTGCTCTACATACATCCACCAGTACTACATACTCGTACTAACATGTTTTAAGTATTCCGGAGATTTCATTGTTATTGTTATCATTATGTTATGTCATGTCTAGTGGTGTTCTTTTGTTATTGTTATCATTATGTCATGTCTAGTGGTGTTCTTCTTGTTTAGTTATTGTTATGATTATGTTATGTCATGTCTAGTGGTGTTCTTCTTGTTTTGTTATTGTTACGATTATGTCATGTCATGTCTAGTGGTGTTCTTCTTGTTTTGTTATTGTTATGATTATGTTATGTCATGTCTAGTGGTGTTCTGTTGTTATTGTTATCATTATGTTATGTCATGTCTAGTGGTGTTCTTCTTGCTTTGTTATGATTATCATTATGTTATGTCATGTCTAGTGGTGTTCTCTTGTTTTGTTATTGTTACGATTATGTTATGTCATGTCTAGTGGTGTTCTTCTTGTTTTGTTATTGTTATCATTATGTTATGTCATGTCTAGTGGTGTTCTTCTTGTTTTGTTATTGTTATCATTATGTTATGTCATGTCTAGTGGTGTTCTTCTTGTTTTGTTATTGTTATCATTATGTTATGTCATGTCTAGTGGTGTTCTTCTTGTTCTTGGTTACTCCTTGTGGAGCAGGGGACCGTTACTTCAGCTGGCCCCCTTGCAGGAAGCCAGCAGTGAAGCTTTCATATGCTCTTTCAGCCGAGGTGTCCATCAGCCGTGGTGTCCTTCAGCCGTGGTGTCTATAGCCGTTGGTTGTACCTGATTATACCAGCACAACCTCATATACGTCGCCTCTTATGATTGGTTTGGTTTGGTTTAAAGGACTACCTTCATTGCACACGGACAACTCCATCAGATCACACAAGGAAGATCTCAGCACATTGCACGAACTCCGTAGCACCGGCGAGAATCCCAGTGTGTGTGTGTGGGTGTGTGTGTGTGTATAGGAATCACATATCCTATAAATATTTTTATGTTGGATAGGTTTCAAACCTGTTTAATTTGGCAAGGGCAGCAGACTTAAGGTCTACTCTTAATGAACGATTTCCAACTGCCGAGGTATTTTAACGCGTGCAACTTGCACATGGGACATCCTGTGTTTTCGCCCTTAACCGAGAAGGCTAGGTATCCGATATCACTACCCAGGAGACCGGGCTGGGGAGGGGAGAGTATGACATCATTATGACCATTGGTTCTGGAAGAAGAAAAAAATGTCAATAAATGATATTCCCTCAGCTGGTAGTCGAACCCGGTACCTCTAGAATTCGAGGCAGATGCTGTACCTCTTAGCCACTCCGACCCCTCTTACAACATGCCTGAAGTTTCCGTAGTCGCCCAGCGTTAGGTAACCCAGAACCTGTAGGAATCTACTTTAGAAACACGGAGATCTCCAAAAATCTACCTTGATAAAACCGTGTGTACATAGTTATGCAGAAAATCATTTTAGTTGTGAAATAACGTTTTAAAATGTCTCTCATCATTACCTTTCTTGACGAAAGTGAATGGCTGCTTCGTACCTTTAATCGTGGGGATACCGCTGCTTTTAAGTTCCGGCGGGAGAGGGTGAGTCTGAGCTTTGTCTCTTCCATATGTATCTCATCCGTCACTTCTGTCACAATGTCTGCTATATATGTCTCCCATCCTTCACTTCTGTCACATTGTTTCTTCCATGTGTCTCCCATCCTTCACTTCTGTCACATTGTCTCTTCCATGTGTCTCCCATCCTTCACTTCTGTCACATTGTTTCTTCCATGTGTCTCCCATCCTTCACTTCTGTCACATTGTCTCTTCCATATGTCTCCCATCCTTCACTTCTGTCACATTGTCTCTTCCATATGTCTCCCATCCTTCACTTCTGTCACATTATCTCTTCCATGTGTCTCCCATCCTTCACTTCTGTCACATCGTCTCTTCCATGTGTCTCCCATCCTTCAATTCTGTCACTTTCGTCTCTCCCTTATGTCTCCCATTCGTCGTGTCTGTCACTTTGTCTCATCCGTATGGCTCCCATCCTTCACTTCTGTCACAATGTCTCTTCCTTATGTTCTTTCTTGGGCTTTCCAACTTCCTTGTATATATATATATATTTTTATGTGGCTGCTGATTCATATAAATTCCCGAAGAGTTAACTTCGGAGGTTTGTATCCTCATCACACAATACAATAACACCTCGTATTTCTTTGTTGAATGATTGAATCTTTGATTCTGTTTCTGCTGCATACCGAAAAACAGCTAGTAGCATTTATGTACCAAAACATTCAAGTGTAGTATTTTCTTTGTTTCACTTTTCGGATTTGTTATAAAACTGATATGAAGATACGTTACACACTTTAATTTATGTGCTATTGTTCTATGTATTGCTTGTTCCCATCTGTTCATGGCTTGGCGTGTTGGAAACTTGCGCTTTCCTAGTGGACCTCATGTGCTGCAGATTCTCTGCTTCTATATTATGTTTGTGTTGAAAATTGTACTTGATATAGATCACGGTTTCTTAGCCTATTTTTGGCAATGGACCAATTGGCAATGCATTATCCAATGAAGGCTATATAGACCACCTTGATTATCCGATGAAGGCTATATAGACCCCCTTGATTATCCGATGAAGGCTATATAGACCACCTTGATTATCCGATGAAGGTTATATAGACCACCTTGATTATCCGATGAAGGCTATATAGACCACCTTGGTTGTTCAATGAAGGCTATATAGACCACCTTGATTATCCAATGAAGGCTATATAGACCACCTTGATTGTTAAATGAAGACTATGAAAAAAAAGTAAAAAATGTCGTAACAGTATAAATAAACTTTCTCATTTTAATTGACGTAAACCGACCTGTGCAGTTGTCGTGATGGGCCCCCAAGTAGTCCGTTGACCACATGTTAAGAAACATAGCTGTAGATGGTCAAGGCATTTGCATATTGTTTACTCTAGTGAACAACTGTCCTTTTCGCTGGTGAAACTGTTTTTGAGTTTCATTTTGTCACCATTTTATTTTTAAATTCTGTCCAGATATTGTAAAAGAGCTTGAGTCCCATGCCTGGTCCTGTCCCTGTATCTGCTCTGAACATTTGAGCGGTGGGATCCATATGCTTCGTTTCTTCTTTGTCTGTATTGTTCTAGTGATTATTATATTTATGTCTTATTGGGCGACCGGCATATGTTTAATTGACTTCCTGTTGATGGTATTGATAAAGCTATTTTCTGTTTCATCGTAACTGGGTATACATCAGTGCACGTTGTAAAGGTGTATTGGTGTAACTGGTCAACTCTTATAACCGGGCACAGTGTCAGATATATATGTCACCCTGTCCTGGGACACAGTGAGGCCCTGACAAGAATACAGTGTTGACAATGAGTGTTGCAATGAATGTCAATACGCGAATGTGTAGACTGTTCTGTGGAGTTGACTGAAGGTTCAAACACTCATTCATGCGTATCTAGAAGTTACTGATGCAGACCACTGTAGACGTTTCAATAGTTTAATTCGACGCACACACTTGACAGAACGGGCACAATTACAGCAACACAGGTCGACATCAATAGCATATTGTTGACCCACGGTGTACAATAACAAATTGGCATTCATGTTGAGAGAAATCACAATGGAACCTAAGTATACAAGCGTTCAGAGTTCCATATCTTATACAAATATTCATCAGGCCTTACTGACTGATCATGTCAGTTAATATATAATGTTTAACAAATCTTCATCAGGCCTTACTGGCTAATCATGTCAGTTCATCAATAATGTTTACGGTGACTCCTAGACAGAACCTCCTTTAGCATAAGTGTAGCTTGCACCCTGGCGGAGATTTCTTTAAATAGCATTCAGCAAATATCTTCTCAGCGAATGTTAAATCACCCATAATAGATTTTCCTTTCATAAGTATGATCTCTTTATCATCACCTGATAATAAGGGCGTCCCTGTTCTCTGGTAAATGATCAACAATAGATAGCATTCCAAAATGGCTTCTAGTCTTGTAAACATCGCTCACCATAACGATGTACGACAAAGCTCCAATAAAGATTCACTTCATGAATATCAAAGTTTCCACAAGCATCAGCATAATCTGTCCTCATAATTGCTGTATAGAAACATGATCAGTGCTGTTAGATAATATGTCGTTCTGACATACTGACATAGGTAGATTCATGTAAACGTCTGCCCATCTTAAGCCTAGGAATGAACGAAGTCAGCAAAAGTACGTTTACCTTGACATAAGAATACACTAGCAAGCACAAAAACGCTCTTCTCCTCGCGTTATGGAATGAACACTAGGGAACTCATGGATTTAACCATCTCAGAAGAAAATATCTTCGTTCCCATAATCAAAAGAGATCACAAATTTTTGGGCAGGGCTAAGACATGACTTCCCTCCATAGGCTTCATCACTGAAGAACCCTCTAACGTATCTTCATCCGCCGAAAAGCACCTGACCCCTAAAGTACAGTACAAGAAAAATAGTTCCACTTAAACATACTAAGATATCAAGATATAAGACATACTCGTCCTACATAGACAAGAACTACACATAGATTCGGGCCATAGACATTTTGAAGCAAGAACAATCTATTCCTAACCAAACACAGAATAGATTAAAGTAAGTCTAAATTCCTCCGCTGAGTTCGACTTTCAGGAACGATACAAAGAGCGATAACTCACAGAATGAATACCCATCGCCTAATCTGAGTTCTGTCCCTTAAGACCGAAAAACGTGCATTCCAAGATAAATATATTTTTATCCGACAAATAAATACATTTCACATATGTATGCGTAATCCGTGCCACCAAAGAATATGTGCGCAACAGGTATATCTATTAATGCATTAAGATACGGCCTGTTGAAGACCTCATGTATGTAATCTGCTTCCGCGTAATCATCAAGTAGTGGTCTGATGTGGTCCGTGCTGTTTTATTTCTGTTATTATTTTGTTATTTTAAACACTTTATTTTAGTTTAACCGAGCGTTGTTTAGATGCTTCTTACCTTTGAGCCATTTGTTCACCACGTTTCAGACGACCTAGGAAGTTGAAATTTGGCCACGATCCTCTAATGTGGTACATTTTAAACTTATAACACAGGGTTGTGGAATCGGAGTCGGAAAAGTTTTTGGCCGACTCCACAACCCTGCTATAACAATTTGAAGGAACCTCGAGCGATCTGTCCCGGGCCCAACATACACAAAATTAAGGTCGAACAAAAATATACATGGTGAGTGAAGAGAGAACGCACAAACTCACACTACAAGTGTATGTTTACTGACCTTGAATCATGACACCACGGCCGGCTAAGACCGTTCTTAAGATCCAAAATGTGTCTCACTCACTCTCTGAATCGTCCTTCCTGTCACCTGTTGCAAGCGTACCAGGAGATCGTGTTAGCTTTGAGCTCACACGCGCAGTAAGAGAGAATGTGTATATAACACACAGAGAATAACAACTTATTCACACACAGCACACATGGGAATGGAAGGGACTCACTCACACACAAACACAGAGGGAGAACCACATGCGTACATACTGAAACACGGGGCAGATAAAAACACAGTCGCTATTATTACGGAAACGCATTGAGAGCAGCATAGTATCTGCTACATACGGACATACACAGAGTGAGAACCACAATCGTACATACTGAAACACGGGGCAGATAAAAACACAGTCGCTATTATTACGGAAACGCATTGAGAGCAGCTTAGTATCTGCTACATACGGACATACACAGAGAACACATTGCAGATCTTCTTCTTCTTCAAGTACCGTGCCTAGTGGCGTAGGAGATCATGTCTCTCCACAACTTCCTGTCTCCAGTACAGTTTATCAATTCTGTTGTTGATCCATGCCACGATGTCAAACGGTCCAGTATTTGCTGTCTTTGTCTTCCCCTATCTCTGTTTCCTTCAATCTTACCTGTTGTTATGATATATTCCAGCTTTCCTCTTCTCATAACATGCCCAACAAAAGTGGATTACTTCTTTCTAACTTGTGAAATATGTTTCCTTTGTGCATTGGCCTCTTTCATGACATCCACATTACTCTTTTTGGCTGTCCATGGTATTTTTAACATTCTTCTGTAAAACCACATCTCTGTGGCCGCTAGTGTCTTCCCTACTTGTTTACTAATTGTCCATGACTCACTCTCATATGTCAGGATTGGTTCTATATAACACTGAAGAACTCTCTTTTTTACTTCCATTGACAGAGAATTGTTACATAAAATACACTTCATTTCAAAGAATGCTGTTTTTGCCTGATCTATTCTACTCTTCACTTCCGAGATACATCTTCCATCCGCTGTTATTAATGTGTCCAGGTATTTGAATTTATGGACCTGTTACTGTGATGAGATGGAAAATAGATGGTACACAGAACTTCTCCTTCCTCTTCAACTGTAGCCACCGTCACTTTCCTCCATATCTCCTTTTATCCAGCTCGTTCGTGGCTTTCTTCAATTATATGTTTTATTCCATTCTGAGCTGTCTTCGATTTTATGAGAATTTCCAAAGTGAACAAAACACGATTTTCCCCAACAATGTGACACGCATAATTGCAGTTATCACAGTCTCTATAACATGTAATACAATTTCTACGATGTCCACACTTGCCTTACCATCTGCCTCGAACTAAGGGTTAAGTAGAAATATGTTGTAATAATCCATTCCTGGAATAACTGGCTAATTCTAACCTTTGACTAGCACAGATTCCGATAGCTTGTTTCGCCATTGTGAAATTTACAACACGCCGGCTGCTAGGAATAGCGCGTTTCTGATTGGTTGGTTCTGATTCGTTTTCCAAGAATTGCCAAGGTATTTTTTTCACTTTGTCACAATTACATTGCATGTAATCACAACATAAAAACATAAACGCACGGAGCAATATATCACTGTTACCCTTTAGCGCCCCACTGAGCATGTGTCTTCAGCAAAATCATGACAACTTCTTCTGTCTTCTCCCGTCTGCTCAAGGTCTTTCGATGACTATTGTTTAACAACTTTCATTTCTGTATCCAGGTCACTTCTCCATGTCTTTGTCTATTTCCCTTTCTCTCTTTTACCCTGGGTATTCCAAAACTTGGACTCCTTGGTAATTCTGTCATCAGATTTCCCCACTGTGTGTCCTACCCATCGCTAGCGTCTTCTTTTCATCTCTTGTTCCACTGGCATCTGTCTGGTTCTTGTTCCACTGGCATCTGTCTGGTTCTTGTTCCACTGGCATCTGTCTGGTTCTTGTTCCACTGGCACCTGTCTGGTTCTTGTTCCACTGGCACCTGTCTGGTTCTTGTTCCACTGGCACCTGTCTGGTTCTTGTTCCACTGGCACCTGTCTGGTTCTTGTTCCACTGGCACCTGTCTGGTTCTTGTTCCACTGGCACCTGTCTGGTTCTTGTTCCACTGGCACCTGTCTGGTTCTTGTTCCACTGGCACCTGTCTGGTTCTTGTTCCACTGGCACCTGTCTGGTTCTTGTTCCACTGGCACCTGTCTGGTTCTTGTTCCACTGGCACCTGTCTGGTTCTTGTTCCACTGGCACCTGTCTGGTTCTTGTTCCACTGGCACCTGTCTGGTTCTTGTTCCACTGGCATCTGTCTGGTTCTTGTTCCACTGGCACCTGTCTGGTTCTTGTTCCACTGGCACCTGTCTGGTTCTTGTTTCACTGGCATCTGATCGTGTGTACCCTGGTTTTTCTACGCAAAGTTATATTATTTTCTGGATAACCTGTCTGGTTCTTGTTCTTCACTGCATCTGTCTGGGTCTATGTTCCAACCAGAAAACTGGACTTGGCATTTACTGGATTTCACCTGTCTGTTTCTTGTTGCAACTGGCACCTGCTTCTGGTTCTTGTTCCACTACTGTATGGTTGTTGTACAATCTGTCTGTATTTCTGTTCCAACGATGTCTGGTATTTTGTAAGGGCATGTTTCTGTTTCTTGTGGCATCTGTTGGTTCTTGTTCAGAAAAAGACTGGCATCTGTCTGGTTCTTACCATTGCAGATCTGTCTGGGACTGGACATATTAAAAAAGGGGTTCTTGGGGGGGGGGGGACTGGTACCCACAATTGTTCCACTGGCACCTGTAAATCTGGGTTCCACTGGCAGATCTAATCATTGTCTGGTTCTTGTTCTCAGAATATATTTTATTTTGTGTCTAAAACTGTATAGTTCAGGATGTTAGGGGGGGGGGGACAGGGGGGGGGGGGGGGGGGGGGGGCTTGTTGAAAGAGGCTGAAACACATCCTGAAAGACTTCTTGAGTTAAAAAACTGGCACCTGTTGTTCTTGTTCACAGAAGTTTTGTTGTTAAATCGATCATGTGACCTGTTTCTTGGTTCTTTTTTCACCTTCTGGTTTTTTTTTTGGCTGTTTAGTTTTGTTTTTTTTTTTTTTTTTGGTAACTGGAATTCTGGTTCTTAAAGTTCTTTAGACTTTTAATATCCAATAGACCCAAAATTGTCTATTTAATCGCTTGTGCACATCCCCTTCTTGAATTAACCTGTTGGTTCTTGTCAATACAGTGTACCTGTCTGGCTCTCGCTTGTTCTAAAAAACGGAACAAGGCAAAACTGTTGGTTCTTGTTCCACATTCTCCAAGCAGCATGTCATTCTTGTTCCACTAATGGCACCTGTCTGTATCTCTTGTTATACAAAGTTCTAAAGAGAATCTTGACGTCTTTGTGTCCTATTATGCCGTTGAATGATAGCCGGCGACAGTGTGGCAAATGTAGGTCAGTTCCATTTCTTTCTAGTTACCAGAATGAGGTTTCTACCTGTACCAAATTTAACTTTCTTCCTTCCATTCTTCCATCCTGCATGTCTGTCTTGTATTCTTATTTTGACATCATTGTCCGTTCTTCCTACTTCGTCTGCAGATGTTGCTGTCAAATATGTTTGAGTCCACATCTTGTATTGGATGACATTGATAAATATTCCCCAACACATTTCCTGAATACCCGCATTGTTGCAGTATATTTATTTTTTTTGAGGGTTTGGCGGGGGGAAGACTTCTTGAGCCTAAAGTAAGAATGGCGAGGCAGGCATGTCGTTTCTCTTCTTTCAACCTAGTGTGCCGACTGCCTACGTCCGTTGGTATATTGATATCGGAGCGCAATTTGCCATTCCAAAAAAAAAAAAAGTGAACTCTGTTAACTGAAGCGTTGTGTTGATAAACTCATAAGTCCTGAAAAGGACTACTAGCATCTACCAGCTAGCATGAAGTAGCCTTGAAAAGGACTGCAAGCCCGACCAACCAACGTTGATAGATACTAAATCCTGAAAAGGATTAACATTACCCTATCTGCTAGCATGTTGACGTCCTGAAAAGGCCTGCCAGTTACGCCAATGCTGCCCGTACTTCTTTAATGTTCAGCGAACACAGATTGTAATGTGCAAGCTATTAGTAAGTGAAATGCAGTCTGGCAAACATTAGCAGCATTTATTCTCATAATGTTTGTCTTTTTAAAATTTGTATGGTCGGACCCTGTTGCTGTGATCTCTCTCATCAACTATTCCGATGTTGTCTTCCATCTGGTTATGGTTTATGGGATAGAAGAGCCAACGTCATCGGAGAAATCTGGAGCGGCGAGCGTTTTGTCAGAGTCCACTGAATTATGTTTCTCTTGGTTGTTGTTTTCACAAATCTGGAACCAGTAAGGAACAAACTTGCTACAAGAGACGCCCAGCAGTTCTTATCTTAAAGGGTTCTGTAAGATGCCCTTCGTTAGGAATTTAGCATTTCATGTCTTCATATGTTGTCATTATAAGCTAGTGAACTTAAATTAATTGAACTTTAAATATACAAGAAGTATTGTAATATAACCAATGTCAGCTTTACCCTAGATAAAGGGAAATAGTACTACAATATAGGGAAATAGTACAACGAACTGGGTAAATAGTACTACGAAATAGGGAAATGGCACTAGGAAATAGTATTATAGGGAAATAATGCTACAAAATATGGAAATAGTACTACAAAATAGGGAAATAGTACTACAAAATAGTACTACAAAATAGGGAAATAATACTACAAAATAGGGAAATAGTACTACGAAACGAAATAGTACTACAAAATAGGGAAATAGTACTACAAAATAGGGAAATAGTACTACAAAATAGGGAAATAGTACTACGAAACAGGGAAATAGTACTACAAAATAGGGAAATAGTACTACGATATAATATTAAAGGGAAATAGCACCACGAAATAATGTTTAAGGACAACAGTACTGCGATATAATATTAAAGAGAGATAGTACTACGAAATAGTATCTAAAAAAAACCTCGAAATAATACCACCAACCAGCACCACGAAACAGTGCCAAAGGGAAATAATACCACCAAGCAGCACCACGAAACAGTGACAAAGGGAAATAATACCACGAAAATATCGTGTGCAATATATCTACTAATCGAGGCAGGTGCCACAAAACGTGATCGCCGTTAGAGACAATGATGCATTAGTTGTCGAGTAATGATATATAGAGGTTTTAGGTATGTCGTAGGCGGCAGGATGGGAAAATAATGAGTATCTCGTGTGACGCGATGTGATTCCATGTTTTTTGTTGTTGATAACAACGGATAATTGCTAGTATCATAAGCGACAGCAGACAGCCCGGCTCTGACAATAATCTGCAGGAACATGAGTAAAATATTTCTTTGTTTTGTTGGATTGAAATGAATGAATAATGAATTAAGTTTGTAATAAACCGTGTCTAACTTGGCAGCGATCTCTCTACATAAAGATTGAAGTGTGATTTACTAACTTGTTTCTAGCACCTGTTTTTTTTCATGTCGCTTTTTTCCCTGATCTATATCTTATTTGCTGTGGCTGTTTCTTGTCTTTTTAAATCTGACGTTATTATGGCCGAAGGTAACTAGAATGTAGGTAAAAGGTAGTCCTATGACGGATACTACAGTAGGGGAGTGACGTGTTAAAGACTTCAGTATTTTAAGTGCAGATTCGAGAGGTGGGGTGGCCAGCTCCCTCCGTGCCTTCCCTAACTCAAGGGCAGAGTCAGGCAGGGTTGCCAATTTGGCTTTTTTGACGCCAAATTCCACAAATCTGGCTTTAAAAAAAATATTTTGGCTTTGCTTTTTAGCTTTTTTTGTGTGACGGTGTTTGGCTTTTTTAAACAGTTTTCATCTGGCAACCCTAGAAACAGGTACCCATTTACCAGCTGGGTAGATCGGAGCTGATGTTTCCAGGCTTTGAACACGGAACCCACGAGAGGCAAGCGTTGTAAACACTCTGCCAATCCTACTCTCAAGAGACAAAATGGCGTATCAAAGTGTAGATTTGTCTCATTCCAACATTTACGTGAAACACAAAACACTGAGAGAGAGAGAGAGAGAGAGAGAGAGAGAGAGAGAGATGTGTATAAGTACTTAACTAGGTCCAGCTGTGAGAGGTAGGGTGACCATCTCCCTTCCTCGTTGTTTGTGCCTTCCCTAACTCAGGGGCAGAGTCAGGTGTCCATTCACAGTTGAGTAGATTGGAGTGTGACGCCGCCGTGTATTGAACCCGGACCCTTTTCTGTGAGAGGCCAGCGCCCTATCCACTCTGCCAGTCTGACGCTCAGACAGTATGTAAAAGTGTGCAGACAAAACATTTTGCCAATTATCAGATTCAGGGGCAGACTGGACGGTCGGGTAATCGGGCAGTAGGGGGCCCACTATTCGCTAGCTTCCATCCAGCGTTAACAATTATCAATGGGCCAGTAACACGTCTTTCCCGGAACCCATCTCACCGGCAGCCCGTGCCTGATAAGATTTACACAAGAGAAGCTTAATGTATATTTGTTAAGGCTGCTCCCACGAGTTCTTCCTCAGCTGTGCTTATACACGCCGTTGATCTTCTGTTTAAACAGTCCGTGGTTTAAGCCTAACTGTAATATTTTTTACAAAATCAAGAACTGATGAATAGAAGTATTATCATCATCGTGTTGCTTTACGCTCCTTGCGGGGCATGGCGCCACCACTGCAGCTGGTTTCCTTTCAAGAAGCCTGCACGAAGCAGTTGTATGCTGTTGCAGCGGCCAGTGGCGTCACTAGGGGGTCGGGGGTGCTGACCGCACCGGGTGACACCATCAGAGGGAGTGACACCAAAATGATTGTCTATACAATTTGTGTGCTGTGTTTCAGCATAAATTTATTATTGTTTAATAAAAATATCCATGTAGTTAGTTATAACTACAAAAACATTTTTCGTAAGCCCAACTTACATGTACTGTTTCAATATAACAACGTTTGTACTTCGAATTCTATTATTTTCTTACCGAATTTTCTCGTTAACCACATGAAACTATGTAAATGTAAATACATTTAGGCTGTGCGTGTGCTATTGTAATTTAAAGGTGTAATGTTAATTTTGCTTGTTGTTTATGTCACTACTATTGCCATTACATTCAGTGATATACGGGAATTACGATTTACGAGTAACATTAGTACAAAAAACATTACTAAGGATTCGGTATGGTCTGGTACGGGAGGAGGACCATGGTGGGTGACACCATGAGTTTACCGCACTGGGTGACACCAACCATAGTGTCGCCAATGGCAGCGACTGTTTCTATGGCAATTTATTTGAAATAAAGAGGTTGCCAGCCCCCCCTAACCTCATATTGGTAACCTTGTACATTTGCCTGAGGGTGCAGTAGTCCTGTTCTATCTTTGTCTGTCCAGAGACCCCCACTCCCCGAAGCGACATAGGGCAAAGGAGCTACATGGGACACATGAGCTACATGGGACACAGGAGCTACATGGGACACAGAAGCTACATGGGACACAGGAGCTACATGGGACACAGGAGCTACATGGGACACAGGAATCAAATAGCTGTCAATAAAGTAGTCCTTTAGAAGAGGAAAAAAAATGAAATGACCAGACCTATGACAGACTGGCACTTTCATCCATTGGTAATTTATGGCTTCTGACCCGTAGTTAGTCACGAGAGCGCCTTTACAGCGTTGCATGTGCATGGTACATTTCTGTCATAAAATTAACAAGTGATACAACGTAAAAATATCTCCAAAGGATAAAATGTAAGGATAAAAACATAATGCGTAAGCTGCTGATGGTACATGATCGCCCTGACCGCGGGTCATCACCCTCCATAAAAATTGACTTGCTAGACGGGAAATCAAAACGGTTACCATTTGAACGGGATGAGAACGGCGGATCAAAAGGAAAAAAATATGACTGAAAAAATTGCGTGAGACTAGCAAGGTTAAGGAGACGGGGGGGAGGGGGGGGGGGGGGGGGGAGAGGGGGGGGGGGGGGAGAACGGAGAAAAAGTCACGTTTCCCAAGTTGACATAAAGTAAGGAAAAACTCGTTTCCCAGAAGGGAACCTTGGATATATGATACGCCACAGTCATTTATTGGACGCTTTTGCGATACCAAGCCTTTTATTTGAATTCAGCGGCAAACGCAGATGCTTCGAAATATTACAATATTAAGAAAAAGTTACTTTTTCTTAATATTAATGTTAGGAATATAAAAATTAGCTGGCCGGATGGCCCATTCTGAGCAGTGAAATAATATGCTTTTATTTATACAGACGGATAGATAATAATGAAGATAATGACAAAAGACAGTGTTGTTCACATCAGCGAAAGACTGCATTGAATCTAACATGTCACTATTTGCACAAAAATCGCGACCTTGAAGACTCAAGTGTCCAAATCTAGTTAGAATGAAAGAGAAGGGGAATTGGTGGAAGCTGTGGCTAAAAATAACTTTACAGACAAAAAGTGTAGAGGGGACGAATAGGTTGGTTCAAAAAAAACAAGTACGTTTTTGTGAAAACGCAAGTAGAGACGGACGGACTAACAGATAAAAATCCATACTTGACTGAAGCATGACTGAAATGACTTTAGTGTAGGAAATTTGAATTTAAAAAAACCAAGGCATTGATTGGCCACAGACAATCATATTATCGGCGCTCAGACGCGCATTTGGGGCCATTCCTCAATAGTTGTCCAGTGATAGACACAGTAAATTTCAAGTGTGGTGATTTCCAAATGAAATAAATTGAAATAAGTTCAGGGACGCCATACTATAGCCAGCAGCTCAGCTGAGTTTTGCTAGCATTTCTGTGTTCTTTATTCATAATCTGGTAAGATTGAAATTATTTCTTTGTATATTTTGAATATTGTTTAATGTTTCGAGTGATTTGATACTGCCATATCGAAATCTAGCCTTACAAACAAGTAAGGATTTGCTCTAGACCCCCCGCCCTAGTTCAGGGTCTAGGGACAAACAATATATATATACTCCAGCAATGATTAGGAAGGACAGATCAAGTGTTGAGATCAGTGGAACATATCACCTATCATATCCTAGGGCAAGAAGCTAATAAACATATTTCTGAATATGTAGTCTGGGAGAACTTATCCTATGGGAAACCAACTTGGTAAGATGTGTTGTATGGTCAGAGAGATCTGACCCTGTCTAAATGGTGTTATTGTAAATTGTTACGTGTAGAAGTGGCTCCTTAGGTAAGGTTCTGAACCCAAACCAATACTTTATTTCAGAGCTGTGAGTTTTTATGTTGACACCAAAAGGTGGTGTCAAATGCTGGGTAGATAATTGACAGTGAGGACCCGTGCAGTGTCGCATCTCGGCAGAACAGCCTTGTATTGCCCCCAAGCCCGGAGAGGTGGGGCCACCCGATATATTGCCCCCAAGCACGGAGAGGTGGGGCCACCAGATTCCAGCACCAGCGCTACTTCTTCAAAGTTACGTAAGCAGGCTGGTCTGCTGGATTTACACCAACTTCATAGACATAACACCCAAAGTGAATTCCTACTAAAACATCCCATTTACTTCCATCATTAATGGACAATGTTTGGTAAACTTAGACAGGGAGGGATGAAGCCACCCCAACAGCACATCTATTCATCGTTCTCCCAGGGAAAATAAAATTATAAACTGTAGAAATACTAACTAATCTTAAAATTTGTATACGTACACACATTTTATTTATCATGTCATTTATTCATGCCATTCACTCATAAATTCCAAAATCTTTTCATATGTTCTGGCCAAATAAAACCTTGGTTCAGAACAAATAAATTTAAAAAAAGATTTACTTTCTAAAATTTCACCAGCTGGATTTAGTTCATTGTGTTCTAAATTTTATTGATAATATATTATTTAATATCTGTGTGTGTGTGTTTGTATATGTCAATACAACACATTACATTCAGTACCCTAGATTATAACGTAGCCACATTCATTAGGAAAAAAGATAGGTGTGAGGTCTTAGTGGTAGCAAGAAAGGCCTTCTGAAAATTCACAACTACATTTTATCTCAGGAGCCTTCACAGCTGACCTCATACATTACACTTAGTAATATCACCATCATACAATACCATCAAAACCACTACATATATTGGGGGCTCGTCCAGGGATAATTAGCATAAACAGTAATATAAGGATCTCCTGGTGGGAGAAATAAAATTAGGGGAACAAAATTGTAAAATTCCCTTAAAATTAAAAGTGTCCCTTTAAATTAAAAGGGCAATTAGAAGTTGGTGAATCTTCACAGCCAGTGTTAGTTAATTAGTTAATTAGAATTATTTTGGTCTAGAATAATTATAATTACTTTAGAGATTGGAAATTTTACTTTGCTTATTGCTAGATTTGTTTAGAAAGTATGGCGGAGCTAGCAAAATTTAGATCAGCTGCTGTGCTGACCGCAAAGGAGATGGGAATGGATGGTCAGATTTTAATTCAATACGTAACGGCTGAATGTGATAAATATATTGAACGGGAAGAAAGGAGATTAGAAAAAGAGGCTGAAAGAAAATTAGAGTCTGAAAGGTTGGCTGAAGAGAAGAGGTTAGAGGCGGATAGAGAAATTAAGAGGCTGCAGATTGAGGCAGAAGACAAACGACAGCAAAGGGAGGCAGAAGAAAAAAGATTGACTGCCGAAAGGGAGGCAGAAGATAAAAAGGCCGAAAGAGAGGCAGAAGATAAAAAGGCCGAAAGGGAGGCAGAAGATAGAAGGTTGCAAAGGGAGCACGAATTACGACTAAGGGAGCTGGAGTTACAAGGCCAGGCTCCTGAAAATGGTGCCAGCCCTTTTGCCTCAGATGCTACGCCTAGTCTGGGAGCCTCAAACTCAGCTATGGGGTTTCATTTAGACCATTTTGTTGAGAAAGACGATGACATAGAGGGGTACCTAGGACGTTTTGAGTTATTAGCTACTACATATGGGTTAGAGAGAGAGGTGGAGTTTAAAGCTATCACAGGGACTGAGAGGTACTTCTTATGAAGTCTTTGCTAAAATGAACAGGGAAGACCAAGACAATTATGACATGTTAAAGCAGGCTTTGTTATTAAGGTACGAGAAGAATGGTGAATTTTATCGTAAGAAATTTAGAAATGCCAAACTGTTGTCTGGGGAGACATACCACCAATTCTCTGCTAGACTGGAAACCTATTTGGAGAAATGGACTGCTCTGGGGAAGACCCAAGATCTTAAAGAAATGATCATGATTGAGCAATTGAGAGAGTCCATGGCTCCAGACATGAGAAAATTTCTCATGGAACAAGGTGCAGAGAAGTTGGGAGAGGTTTTAAATGTCGCTGAGAGGTATCAGGCAGCCCAGGCAGAGGTAAGTGGTGCTAAAAAGAAGCACATAGACAATTTTAAAGCTCCACAGCAATTTAATAAATTTGATAATAGAGAGCAGGGAAATAAAGGTAGGACAAACTTTGAGCGGCCAAGAAATGACTATCGCGACAGAAACTCACAGTTCAATGACCAAAAGTTCAATGAAAGAAAACCGTTGAACCAAGGAAAAAGATGGTGTAAATGGTGCAAGAAAGATAACCATAACACCGAATTTTGTAGAAGGAAACCTTCAAACATTGCTGCAATGAAGTCGGGGACGCAAAGATTAAAGGTTAATCCTAATGGACAACAGGAACCTTATCACCCCCCAGTTTGTGAGGATGTTATTTGTAATGGGGTCACCATAAGGTGCCTTTATGATACAGGTTTGGATTATGATTCAGTTGTGAAGTCTAGCCTAGTGGACCCAAGTCAGTATACCACAGAAACAGTGGAAATACAAGGGGCGACTAAGGACATACCACTCATGACACTTCCCATCGCAAGGATAACGGTGAAAACTCGCTATGTGGAAGGAGAAATCAGAGCAGCAGTGATAGATGAACCAATCTACCCTCTGATATTGGGGTGTAGATACGTCTTCTTGGGGAATCCCGAGAAACCTGTGATCATGGCGACAGTGCAGACCAGGTCACAGAAGAAGGAGGAAGAAGGTGAACCTATAAATGCTCATCCAGAGGAGATGAGAAAGGCGCAGGCTGAGGATAGGACACTCAAGCCATGTTTTAAAAAATTGCCCAAATGCCACACACCTCCGAGCAAGGGGGAATATTTCATGAAGAACAAACTATTATACAGGAAGGCCGGAACTGGAACAAATGGTCACAACCAGTTGGTTCTTCCCACCTCATATAGAGATAAAGTGATGGAACTCGGGCATGCGATTCCCTTCAGTGGTCACATGGGGATCAGCGCCACAGGACAGCGTATAGCTTGTCATTACTTCTGGCCAGGGATAACGGAGGATATAAAAAGATATGTCAAATCCTGCCCTGAATGTCAAAGGGTAGCTCCAAGGCACTGGACTGCTCCTGCAACTCTAGGGGAAATGCCCATAGTGGGAACACCTTTTGAGAGGGTTGCAGTGGATATTGTGGGACCTCTCACTCGGACCAAGAGGAGGAACAGTTACATCCTTACTCTGGTGGACACTTGTTCTATGTGGGGAGAGGCGGTAGCCCTGCCATCAATTGATTCAAAACATGTAGCAGAGGCACTACTTACAATATTTACCCGATTAGGATTCCCGCATCAAATCTTGACGGATAATGGATCTCAGTTCAAGGGGAAACTAACGGAAGAAGTTTTTAAACTATTTCAAGCCAGACACTTTCATTGTAGTCCGTACCATCCACAAGGGAACGGCCAGGTAGAGAGGTTCAACGGGACTCTCATTTCTATCCTGAGAAAGCTGGCACACGAAAAACCGGATCTGTGGGATCAATTCCTGCCCGCCGCATTGTTTGCGTATCGGGAGGTACCACATAGTTCAACCGGGATGGCTCCCGCAACTCTGCTATTTGGGAGGCCAATAAAAGGTCCTTTAGAAGCTTTATTAAGGACCTGGACGGATGAGAAGGCGGAAGAACCTGTTACCTCATCTTATCAATACGTGAACGAACTGACCACTCGTTTGAAAGCTGGATGGAAACTGGCAAATGATAATTTGAAACAAGCCAGGAAGAAACATGCAGCATATTTTAATAGGAAGGCAAAGGACCGAGAACTAGCTGTGGGAGAGAAGGTGCTTCTTCTACTACCCGGTAGCCAGAATAAATTACAAATTGGTTGGCAAGGTCCCTATACGGTTCTAGAGAAGGTGTCTAGAACAAACTATAAAATTGACAAAAAAAGGGGAAGGAGAAAGTTTATCATGTAAACTTATTAAAGAAGTATCTGGACAGACCACTCCAGGAAAGCACCCCCTTATTGACCTTGGCTATTGCAACCCAGATGCAAAAGGAACCACTCACCTCACATGAATACCCATTACATCCTTGTGAAACAGCAGCACAGGTAAAAGTCAGTAAGCACCTGACTAAAAACCAGAGGGAGAGAGTTCAACAGGTTCTGGAGGAACATACAGATGTACTAACAGATAAACCAGGCCATACAAATTTGCTACAGTATGACATGAAACTGGTAGACTCAAACCCAATCTGTATGAGAGCCTATTCTATTCCGTTCGCGAAGGAGAAGGCATTGAAGGAAGAAATAGATTATTTGTTGAAGGAGGGGATTATTTCGCACAGTGAATCATCTTTTAGTTCTAGTGTCGTTTTGTTGAGGAAACCGTCTGGGGAACACAGACTGTGCATAGATTACAGGAAACTGAATGCTGTCACAGAAGGACAAGTGGATCCATTACCAGACACAAAACAGTTATTTGCCAGACTGAACAAGGCAAAATACTTTTCAAAGGTGGATCTTAGTAAAGGCTATTACCAGATCCCAGTGAAGCCTGAAGTGAGACCTTATTTGGCTTTTAGCACTTCGGATGGACATTATGAATTCAATATGCTACCATTCGGACTGAAAAATGCTCCGAGTGTATTTTCAAGGATGATGCGCAAATTGTTGGATCCCCTGAATAACCCATGTATCACGAATTTCATGGATGATATTCTCGTCGCCACAGAGACATTTGAAGAACACATTGAAGCTCTAGAGATGTTATTTAATAGACTTCGGGAGGCGAACTTAACTGCTAGGCCAACAAAATGTTGTATTGGATGCAAAGAGTTGGAATTCTTGGGACACACTGTATATCAGGGTAACATGACCCCTGATCCTAAGAACTTGGAAAAACTGCAGAGAGCACCTAGACCACAAACAAAAAAAGACGTGCGATCATTCGTGTCGTTATGCGGATTTTATCAGAAATACATCAAAAATTTTAACGCTATTTGTGCTCCTCTGACTGATCTGACTCGCAAGGGACTTCCAGATAAAATTATTTGGACTGCACAATGTGAACTAGCGTTCCAAGAGTTAAAGGAAAAACTCACTAGCAAGCCTATTCTCAAACTGCCTGATTTGACACAGGACTTTGTCTTAAGAACCGATGCAAGTAATGTAGGACTCGGAGGGGCTTTGTTGCAAAGATCATCTTCACCTGATGGGGAACTGAAACCAGTCGCTTATGCAAGCCGCAAATTGAATAAGGCGGAACAAGGATACTCCACAAGCGAAAAAGAATGTTTAGCGTTAATCTGGGCAATAAAGAAGTTTCAAATCTATCTGTATGGTAGGACTTTTGTGGTCGAGACGGATCATCAGCCTCTCGTATTCTTATCTCAGGCTAAGCATGAAAACGCAAGATTGCTGAGGTGGTCTTTATTGCTTCAACCTTATCAGTTTAGTATCCAATATATCCCAGGCAAATTGAATGTCGGTGCAGATTTCCTCAGTCGGCACCCCTGTGATCAAAATTAGAGTAATGGCAGACGTGAGGAGAGATTTTATCTATGTGTATCACTGGTTTTAGAACTTGCCGTAGGCATGTTTTCAAGTGGGGAGATGTGTCATAAAATTAACAAGTGATACAACGTAAAAATATCTCCAAAGGATAAAATGTAAGGATAAAAACATAATGCGTAAGCTGCTGATAGTACATGATCGCCCTGACCGCGGGTCATCACCCTCCATAAAAATTGACTTGCTAGACGGGAAATCAAAACGGTTACCATTTGAACGGGATGAGAACGGCGGATCAAAAGGAAAAAAAATATGACTGAAAAAATTGCGTGAGACTAGCAAGGTTAAGGAGACGCAATTGGGGGGGGGGGGGGGGGGGGGGGGGGGGGGAGGGAAACGGAGAAAAAGTCACGTTTCCCAAGTTGACATAAAGTAAGGAACTCGACAGAAGGGACCTTGGATATGATACGCCACAGTCATTTATTGGACGCTTTTGCGATACCAAGCCTTTTATTTGAATTCAGCGGCAAACGCAGATGCTTGAAATATTACAAAATTTAAAAAGTAACTTTTTCTTAATATTAATGTTAGGAATATAAAAATTAGCTGGCCGGATGGCCCATTCTGAGCAGTGAAATAATATGCTTTTATTTATACAGACGGATAGATAATAATGAAGATAATGACAAAAGACAGTGTTGTTCACATCAGCGAAAGACTGCATTGAATCTAACATGTCACTATTTGCACAAAAATCGCGACCTTGAAGACTCAAGTGTCCAAATCTAGTTAGAATGAAAGAGAAGGGGAATTGGTGGAAGCTGTGGCTAAAAATAACTTTACAGACAAAAAGTGTAGAGGGGACGAATAGGTTGGTTCAAAAAAACAAGTACGTTTTTGTGAAAACGCAAGTAGAGACGGACGGACTAACAGATAAAAATCCATACTTGACTGAAGCATGACTGAAATGACTTTAGTGTAGGAAATTTGAATTTAAAAAAAAACCAAGGCATTGATTGGCCACAGACAATCATATTATCGGCGCTCAGACGCGCATTTGGGGCCATTCCTCAATAGTTGTCCAGTGATAGACACAGTAAATTTCAAGTGTGGTGATTTCCAAATGAAATAAATTGAAATAAGTTCAGGGACGCCATACTATAGCCAGCAGCTCAGCTGAGTTTTGCTAGCATTTCTGTGTTCTTTATTCATAATCTGGTAAGATTGAAATTATTTCTTTGTATATTTTGAATATTGTTTAATGTTTCGAGTGATTTGATACTGCCATATCGAAATCTAGCCTTACAAACAAGTAAGGATTTGCTCTAGACCCCCGCCCTAGTTCAGGGTCTAGGGACAAACAATATATATACTCCAGCAATGATTAGGAAGGACAGATCAAGTGTTGAGATCAGTGGAACATATCACCTATCATATCCTAGGGCAAGAAGCTAATAAACATATTTCTGAATATGTAGTCTGGGAGAACTTATCCTATGGGAAACCAACTTGGTAAGATGTGTTGTATGGTCAGAGAGATCTGACCCTGTCTAAATGGTGTTATTGTAAATTGTTACGTGTAGAAGTGGCTCCTTAGGTAAGGTTCTGAACCCAAACCAATACTTTATTTCAGAGCTGTGAGTTTTTATGTTGACACCAAAAGGTGGTGTCAAATGCTGGGTAGATAATTGACAGTGAGGACCCGTGCAGTGTCGCATCTCGGCAGAACAGCCTTGTATTGCCCCCAAGCCCGGAGAGGTGGGGCCACCCGATATATTGCCCCCAAGCACGGAGAGGTGGGGCCACCAGATTCCAGCACCAGCGCTACTTCTTCAAAGTTACGTAAGCAGGCTGGTCTGCTGGATTTACACCAACTTCATAGACATAACACCCAAAGTGAATTCCTACTAAAACATCCCATTTACTTCCATCATTAATGGACAATGTTTGGTAAACTTAGACAGGGAGGGATGAAGCCACCCCAACAGCACATCTATTCATCGTTCTCCCAGGGAAAATAAAATTATAAACTGTAGAAATACTAACTAATCTTAAAATTTGTATACGTACACACATTTTATTTATCATGTCATTTATTCATGCCATTCACTCATAAATTCCAAAATCTTTTCATATGTTCTGGCCAAATAAAACCTTGGTTCAGAACAAATAAATTTAAAAAAAGATTTACTTTCTAAAATTTCACCAGCTGGATTTAGTTCATTGTGTTCTAAATTTTATTGATAATATATTATTTAATATCTGTGTGTGTGTGTGTTTGTATATGTCAATACAACACATTACATTCAGTACCCTAGATTATAACGTAGCCACATTCATTAGGAAAAAAGATAGGTGTGAGGTCTTAGTGGTAGCAAGAAAGGCCTTCTGAAAATTCACAACTACATTTTATCTCAGGAGCCTTCACAGCTGACCTCATACATTACACTTAGTAATATCACCATCATACAATACCATCAAAACCACTACAATTTCGCTCTACGACCCTAGTAGGCTGATCCGCATTACTTCTGTCATTATATACTCGCAACAAAATAATTACCCATATTCGGCACAACATTATTACCCGGCCGTAGCTGTATTACTACTGAGATCTCATTTTCTGTAACCCACGGATCCATTGCAAGGACGTTCAGGGGATCTGTTAGTAAAAGAGTAATGCCAGGTAATGATCTTGCACTTTTAGCTTCTCCAGCTTACCCCAGTTAGTTATGTATTTATTGGCAAGCTGGTAGGGAGATAACCGCCATTATAGGTATTTGTAGGCGCATTATCTGGTGAGTGGCAGCCCCTGTGTGTGGGGTTTTCATACTACATAATATAACCAGTCGAGGTTGTCTAATACTCCCTGCTGATTTTGTTGACGCGGCGACCACTGTGCAGTTCCTGACATGGCTAACAGTTACTTTTATATAATATTCACTTCAAGCGTCTTTATATTTAAACACTATTTCTAACAGTATTGTCTTAGAGATTGCTGGATTAATTAATTACTAGTTCAGTCATCCTGCGATTCGTCCAAACCTAGGAACGTAACCTTCATGTTAGTTGAACCAGTAAACGTGCATCAAAGTTGTGATTATGTTGATTGTCAGCGTTATACTTCGGAGTGTGTAACAATTATTGTCTTTAGCTGAAGCTACTGTTTAGAAAACCATTTTCGGTAAGCCATTTGTGGAACATGGGCGATATACCATAATAGAAGTTCTACTCAGCATTGCCAGATCAATGCGTGACCGCCAGAGCGCAGCTTTGATGAAACATTTAAGACCTTTTCGAGAAGAGATCTGTTTTACTTAATATTTCCCAAGTGTCCGCCGTGGATCTTCAACGAATGCAGGCTACCCAAGACACTTTTGTACTCTCCTTTCTTTTTGTAATAGTAATTTAAACCCGCGGCTGCGAATCAGAAAAATTATGATCGACAAAGTCACAGTCCAGACGAAGATTATTAAACAAGCGGAAAACATAATACACTAAACAACAGAAAAGACATAAGTAGTAAGTACTCCGACGATTTGAACACAATCCGTATTTCTGGTACTTTACATATCTGACACGATAAGTAATGAAATGTGTGCTTAAAAGTAACAAGATCACACACGAACAGGGAGTAAACAATATGGCAGTATCAATCTTCCGCTTGCTTTTATTTTGCTTAACCTTGGTCACTGTACGGCGCACTTCAGGTGTATACTTCAGTTCGGTGGTTTGTTCAAGCATATTTCATAATATGTTTATATTTCCATTGTACTTAGCTCAGAACTCTTCTGTACTCTATCCAATCTGACAAGACTAGGGTTCGATGCATAAGAGATGTAAGCGTGACGTGTTACATTTACACATATATTGTTTTTGTTTTACAGGTTTGGATGGCCTTTACTGTACAGAAGTTTTCCCGAGTGCCTCCCCTCCCAGTCAACCAATCAGCGTTGAGGGAGGTGAGACTTCTGCAAGTGGCTTCTTGGCTGTCAGTAGAGGAACGGGAGGTCAACCAGTGCAGTATACCATCATTATTACTGACTCTCAGCAGCTTCAACAGACCAGCGGCGGAAGCAGCGACTACAGTAACAACGCTGGTGCTACCAGTATCTTATTAACACGCTGATACAGCAACAACATTTACAGCAACATTTAGCTGCCATATCCAAAGCTAACAGCAGCAACTGTAGTAACTTATAAGCTAGTCTGTCAGTAAGCAGACCAGATTTATGTTAACAATGACAAACCCAATGGCACCAGTAAACTCAATAGTTTGATTATTAACAATAACACCTTCATTAGTGGCAGCAGCTTTATTAACACTGCTTCATCATTCTCTGCTGAGTTGACAGTTAACTGTCTCAACTGCGCCTTGGCCATCAGAAGTATCCAGCTTGCCAACGTGACCTTGTCAACGAACAGCAAACTTACCTTTGCATTCACAGATAATGGAAGCGTGGAAGGAGGCATTGTAATCCTGAACTGTTCTGTTTTATGTCATTGTTCAGATACAGCCATTGTAACTAGTAGCTGCCAACTGGGCAGTTTAAACAGTTCCAGATAACTCTACCTTTCTGTCCTCAAGTCAGGTATATAAACTTAGCAAAGGAATTAGTGATTGCAGCTCGGGGTTATCAGTGCTGACACCAAGAGAAGTGCAGTTGCTAACACCAAGACTAGTTTGTGTGGTAGCTGTAATTATTCACCGGCCAGTCTCACAGACTTCACGGGAGGCTCTGTGCCTCTTAATGGACAGGAATATATAGACAGGGATAATTCCAAGGTTATAGATAGTAACGACATTAACAATCAGACCGTGACTTTCTCAAGTAAGCAGCATCCGCTAGAATCTACCCATTCCAGTGACAGCGTGTCCGTGGGCATGCTCAGTGGACGCACCGGATCAGGGTCAGCACAAGCTCACAACAGTCATCCGCAGCAGCAGCAGCATAGTCTCACCAACAGCAGCTCAGCTTGCCCAGTGTCCACACAGCAGCAACACCATAGTCTCACCAACAGCAGCTCAGCTTGCCCAGTGTCCACTGTTGCAGCCAACCAGTCAGTCATGTTGTCGGCAGGCCAGCCCGCTTTACCCTCAGGCATCTTCAAGACGGGAACAGACAATGCTCCACCATCACAAAGATTCGCAGGATCAGGCAGCTATATTCCTGCTCAGTATTCATCTATTTATGGCATCTACAGTCAATCACCAGGTCATCTGACAACCCTACAACCTTACTCCACATTCTTCCCAGTCTTTGGGAGGTCAGGTACCTCAGGACACACCTTATGCCATAACTCATTAATGCCTGGGACAGTTCAAGGCCACTGTCCCCAGATCGAGTCTTATTCAGCGATGTTAGCCAGTATGGGAAGCCACCAGGATCAGCATCGTGTTACACAGGGACCAGAAAGGTAGGTTCCTACTTGACCACATATTTTAACACCTTTGCTTATTGAACTTCTGTTATTCTTTAGCATAGTTTATGTTTGAGGAAAAAAAAACAATCACACCAGAACTCTCTCTCTCTCTCTCTCTTCCCCCCCCCCCCCACCTCTTCCCCCTCCCCCCTCATCCCCAACAAGTGTCAACCCGTGAAATTATCTTAAAAACAAAATGAAAATCAACACATTTGAGATGTTGTCTGCAGAAGATATCAACTCATCACAGACAGAAACTGTGAAGATCAGATCACAGGGCTCCATTAACATTCCAGAGTTCAAATACCCAGGAATCATTTTTAAAGAATGTGAAAGACTACACAGAAATTGACACAAGATGTCACAAAGCCAGGGCTGTGACTTACTCACTGCCGCCACTGCTTAAACATGACAAAAGTC